>CAUOPZ010000066.1:5000-47500 GCA_963457665.1 Thysanoteuthis rhombus | reverse complement strand
ATTTTTTGATTCACCTCGCCAAAAGATGTTGGTCATGAATCAGTTTCTACTGTGTGACTAACCAGACCTGTCTCCCCCCCACCCCTTGTTTCCCTTTATTTCTTTAAGTTTGGTTTGTGTTACAAGTGAAAACTTATACTATTGTATCACTGAAACACACAAACAAATATAGGGTAACTTGAATTTTTTCATCATTGAATTTCTTGGCTATCATCTTTCAAGCTGTATTGTATTTAGTAAAATGAATCGATTACAGCTTTCTTTATTTACTACACTATTTTCTCTATAGAGATACACAAATTAGATCCCTATAAATTTATTGCTAAAAACATGTTTATAAAATAGACTGTTCGGAAAACATATGTGGGTATATAGGAGATTTGAGTTGTACATGAACAAACTGTTAATAGAAGGATGAGAAGCACATACCTAAAGCTTCCATGGATATATCCAGGATCTGAGGGAGTGATTAACTAATATCTTCACAGGATGAAGAATGCCATTCTGTCCATGTTAAAAGTGTATATCTATACAATGAACAGTGTGAACTTTTCAGTTGGCTTCTTTGTCTGTTTGTTGATAAAAACATCTCCTATCCAACATTTCAAACAAAATTTAGTTGAAATTAATGAGACAAACATTCATTTACATTATTAACAGTTATGAAGAGGTGAACTATCAAGTTTTAAAGTAAGTAAGAGAATGTAAAGAAGCTGCTCAAACTCAACAGAAACATGGGTATGTATTTTGACCAAACGCATTAAGGCTGCTAGTAAACATCCCCAGCAGGGGATGCGTCAGTAGCTTCCTTGATATACCGTGATATAAAGCAGGGCTGTATCCTTTCACTTATTCTTTTCAACATCTTCTCCATGTGCATTTTGTCTCATGCAGCTCAGCTTCTGGAGATAGGAGTCTACACCGGATACCTGATACCATTAGGAAAGCTCCCTCTTTGATCATCAACTCACTGCAAAAGAAATTCCCTCCAAGATCTCCTTCAGGAAACCCTTTTTTGCTGATTACACGTTCATGGAATATAACAAATCCAACCTGCAGCTGATGGATGATTGCTTCCCTTGGTCTGAAAATTAGTCTTGGAAAAACTGAAGTGCTCCATTAACCTGCACCGAACACCCAGTACCAATAATCACCAGATGGTATTCAACTTGCAAATGTCAAGAGTACCTGGAAAGCACCATCTCCCACAACTGTTACTTTGACAGAATATTCCATGCACAAATCAGCAAAGCAAGCAAGGCATTAGGAGGACCCAGTAAAAGAGTGCTCAAACAATACTATATGCCTGTCAACAAAGCTGAAAGTGTATAATGCAGTGGATCTTCCTTCTCTATGAAGGCTAATTGTGGATATTGTACTGCAAGAACATCAAGAAACTTTAAATTTCCACAAGCAGGATCGCATCAATAACCTTGAACAGAGAAACACTGCATGCCTAGATGCCAGCTGTATAGGGAGCTGGCATGTGGAGAATAAAGAGTTGCTGACCAAAAGAAAAGCTACAAAAACTCCATCAACACCAATATCCAATGGTGCAAGACCATAAAGACTCTGGAGGAGTACGCCAGAAATCTCATGCTAGCAAGCCATAATTCATCAAGCTTCTGCAAATTTTGAGGAGACCCAGCAAAGAAGACTCATCACTGCAAGAAAGCAATGACCAAAGCAACACAGGCAGTGATCCTAACAACCGACTTTCAGTGCCCGTACTGCTCCAGACTCGGCTTGCAGAGTAATCAGACAATTCACAGATGAATACTTAAGACTGTTGATTGACGCTGTTTTATTCTTTTTCTCAATCAATTCTAGTGATAGATATAAAAATCATGTCATGAGCATTCACAAGCATGGGATTATTGATTAAAATTATATTTTAGATCTAATTCATAGTTTCTTTTCAAGGCCCCCCATCCCCTTATTCACAGTTTCCCTTTCTGTTCTTGTTTTTCCAGAACATGAAAATTTCAGCGGGGAATAGTGGAATCTATTTACAATGTAACTATACTGATGAACTGAACCCTCTCTTTCAGTCTATTGTATAAAAGTACTGCCTTAAAGAATCAGAGTTAGTGCCCTCGATATCATAGAGAAATAATTAATCCAAAACACAAAATGGGGGGGGGTGTAAATATAATGCTCGACATTCTCTTTCTGTCCATCGTAGTTCGAAACTATGACGCCAAAGTATTTTGTTTACTTATTTTGAACATCACTGAGAAATCATTTGCCTAAAACACAATTGTGTGTGTAGGGTTTAATCACAGTTCAGCTATACTGCTGAACTGGACCCTCTTTCTGTCAATGGTATGAAACTATGCCTTTGAAATATTCTGGTTACTTGACTTTGACTTCAATGAGAATTCATTACCCAAAATACCAAGTTTTGGGGGGAGGGGGTTCTATTTATGATCTAACTTTACTGTTAAACAGGACCCCCACTTTTTGTCCATTGTATGAAACACTAGCTCTAAAGTATTTTTGTTACTTGCCTTTAATTTAGAAGTCATTTTTCAACAACACAATGGCGGGCGGGGGGGGGGGGCAATTTTAATTATAATGTTATCATGCTCAATTGAACTCTCTTTCTATTCATCATATGATACGAAAATGTAGCTTGAAAGTATTTTGATTAGTTGCCTCCACTTCATCGAAGAAATCACTTTCAAAAACTCAGATTCCGAGGTGAGGAAGGGGTTTTAATTATGATGTAACCGAAACAACCTAATCGAGATATCATTTCCCCCACCAAGCAAAATTTGAGGCGGGTATTCTATTCATGATGTATCTATACTGCTGAAATGAACCCTCACTTTCTGTTGTTCACACGGAACTGTGACTTTGAAGTATATTGATTATTTTGGTTCACTTCCTTCAGAGATCATTTTTTCGAAAAGTGAATTTTAAGTTTTGGATTGGGATACCCCTAAAATTAAACTAACTTAAAGAATGCAAAAAATCCAGCTGATTTTCAACTGAAAAATAATATTGTGGGGCCTGCATTCAATATGAGAATATCATGGTCATAATAGGAATTATGTTTTGAATGGATTAAATTTTCAAACTAAAACAATGAATTTAATAAAAGTTTTGCAACAATTACAAAATGCAGCACGTACAAAAAATAATAAGCTTCACAAAGTTAACATCTGTCAGTAGAATTGAGCTGATACAGCATAATGAATGACAATATTTTGTTATTTTTCCAAACTTTTTAATTCATGTCTCAAGAATAACTCTTGGGGTTGATTTCTACCTATTCGTCACCAAATATTTCCTACCTCCACACAATTCATCCTAAAGAAAAGAATGGGATTATTGTCATAAATACATTTTCTTCCTAGTATTTTCCACTCTCAGTGCTATGCGCTTTAACTACGGTTAAAACTACAAAGCCATAGTCATTAAAAATTGAATGAAAATCAGTTCGGGGCAGTAATGGTAAAAAAATATTACCCTGGATCTGCCCTGTTCTTTTATCAATTCTTCCTTGGCCCATGGTCATCTCTTCAACAAAATATGGGAAGTTTAGGAAATATTGTGTTGAATGGACATATGGCAAATACATGAACATATTAAAAGATATAAAATCTCTCAATTGGAAAGGAAATTCCAGGACCCACCACTGAATTTAATCCATTTTCCCTTACACCATGGCCTATACTTTGAGAAAATTTAATTGGAATTCAGTGAGGACTATTAGAGATATTGTATGTACAAATGGTAACGATGCAAGGAAGGAACTGTAAAATATCCCTGGATCGATTCCTCAAATTCAATCACTTCTGCAGACCAATGTCCAACCTTCCACAAAATTTAATTTTGGAAATACTATGCTGTTAGGACATATTGCTATGATGCATGGGGTGTAACTGTACATGGATCAGGCCAAATATTTAATCACTTCTATAGTCCATTGCCAGCCATGGAAATTTATGGAATACTTTGAGATATTGAGTGATGTGGACATAGATAACTGTATGGCTCCATCCCAAAGATTTAATCAATTCTTCCATAACCCATTACCAAACCTTCCATAAAATTTAATTGAGAACTTCTGGAGATATTGTATAGAATGACAGACAAATGGAGAGACACAGCTAAATACTTCTAACTTTGTTTGCAGGGGTAAATAACTTTAGGCTTTACAGAGAACCTCTTCATGGCCTATCAGTATCTATCATTTCATACAAAAAAAGTCAATCCACTCAGGTAGAGTTCTCGTTTACATTTAAATCCTGTTTCAATGAAAGATTTAGTTCTCATACAGAGTTGCCAATTTGAATATAGATTTTAGAGCTAGATCCACCAAAAAGAGGAGCTAAAGAGAAGCTAAATGCAGGTATCTCTCAATATTGCACAGTTTGTTATTGTGTGTTTGGGAATCTCAACATTTTTGCTGGTATTATCCATAACAGACTCATTTAATGTCTAAAAAATTAAATTTCTCCAATTTGCAAATCAATTGACAAATGATTACCTGGTGTTTCACACTGGTTACTGTAAGATCACTACCTCTATTCTGACTTGAATTGATTAACACAACTTTTGTATTGTAAATATAATAAATAAATATTATTTTTTGGTATAAATACATTAGAATATTTGCATATTTGTAACTGACTTTTGTAGATATGTAAGACTTGCCAGTTTAGCTCAGTCAGAATGTGAACCACTTACTAATCACTTGGTTGTGATTTCAAATAGCAGTAGGAAAATGTTCATCTTATAAATGTATTCATTCATTAGAATGAAATAAGCCCCAGCGTATTTGCAACGTAAATGTTTGTATAGATGTAAGATTTGTTGGTTTGGCTCAATCAGTAAGAGAGCAGCCTATTGATCACTTCCTCATGATTTCAAATCATGGTAGGGGAATGTTAATTTTACATATTGGTTTCATCTAATAGGACAGACAAACAGCGAAGTGTTTGCTACCCTAAATTTGGCAAAGATTGTTCATGTTCTCATTATGGTAGAAAAACAAAGTCAATTTCAAACTTGAACTAGAGTTTGACAAAATAGATAAACTGAAAAGGAGCTAAAAGCTAAGTATGAACAAAATGAACGAAAAAAAAATCTGGCAAAATTCAATTTACTACTCAATTATTCTAATAAAATTTTTGGTATGTAAGTTTTAAAGGACAAATTAAAAAAAAAAAAATTTCCCATTCCAAATTTCAGAGAATAACGATTTTTTCTCTATGATTCCTACCCCAAATCTTATTGTTTTGATGATTTATTTCATTCATATTTTCATTGATTTTTATACATTCTACAGACGTATCCCTTGAGATATTAATTATGCTTTTTTAGAAAAATATCCAAGAACTGTTTGAAGTTTTACTTTATGATTAAAAAAGAAAAAAAAAAAAAAAAACAAGAAAAGTGAGGAAAATATTTTTCTTAGACAAATTTTTAGTTACAATTGTTTGAATTTTGATCGGTGCGGTGGAGGCGGGGATTAATTCAAAGAAGACATTTTTCATAATTTTTAGAGAACATCACCATCGAACTAATGAAAAAAGCGGGTAAGATCATCACTGGGAAACTGGCTGTCCTTTTCAACTTGTGTCTAAAATAGAGTAAAGTCTCAGATAATTGGAACACGGCAATCATAATGCTTTTATATAAAATAGGAAGCCCAAAAGATCTCTACAACTACAAACCTATAAGCCTACTCAACTGCATATACAAGCTTTTCACAAAAATCATCACCAACTGAATCACAAAAACACTAGATGAAAACCAACCATGAGAGCAAGCTGGCTTTAGAAGAACTTACTTGACCATAGACCACCTGCATTTGATAAATCAGCTGAAAGAAAAAGTAGCAGAATATTAGCTACAACTTGCTATAGCATTTATTGACTTAAAAAAGGTCTTCAACTCAGTGGATATCCCATCCCAAAGGTCATAGAGGCCATCACTCTTCAAGGTGTAGATCCAGTATATGTCGAAGTGCTGCAATATATATACAGTCACAGCAGCTCCTTTATCAGGCCACATAAAGACTTGAAGCTCTTTTATCTCCAAAAAAGGGTAAGACAAAGTGATACCAGCTCATCCAATCTCTTCACAACTGGCCTTGAGATGATTAGACTGGGAGAATGAAGGAATCAAAATAGATGGCAATTATCTGAGCAACCTCAGATTTGCAGATGACATTGCCTTTTTGGCAGAGAACCTACACGATCTCCAACTAATGATAGATGAACTAAATGAAGAAAGCAAGAAAGTTGGCCTACATGTGAACTCCAGTAAAACAAAAGTTATGTGCAACAACCACACCAAGAATGAGAACACAATTGTCAAAATTGAAGATGCAAAACTGAGGAAAGTAGATCACTACACCTACCAAGGACAACGATTCTCCATGAGACCCTGAAAAGAGGGAGAAATCAAGCGAAGAATCACCCTAGGATGGCAAGCCTTTGGTAGAGCAAGCTCAACCTTAAAAAACAAGAAGAGCCCATTAATCCTAAGAGCGTTGAATTGAGAACCATGCAATGTGCACATCAAACAATTTTGCTCAACCTCACATGGAGAGACCAAAAGTCAGCACAATACATCCGGGAGAAGACAGGGGTCAGGGGCATTATAGAATCCATTAAAAAAAACTCAAATGGCAATGAACTGGCCATGTTGCAAGAATGGTAGACAACCAATGGACATCGCAACTCACGACATGGATCCCCAGAGTTCACATGTGCAACTGAAGCTGGCAGAGTATTAGCTGGAGAGATAAGCGAGACATATTCAAAAAGTACTGGCTCCGCGACGCCCACGATAGAGAAGTGTGAGGAATCCTGGGGAGAGTCCATGTCCAACGACGGGCGTTAAGAGACTGATGATGATGATGATGATGATGATATGCTTTGACTGGGACTTATATATAAATATAATAACGAGGATGAATAACTAAATATAGCGAAATAATGAAAAAACATTCACCGGGTATGTTTTTCACATTTTTCTCTGTTTACGTAAATTGATTGGTTTTTCAAATTATGGGAGGTTGCAAATTGATGCAGACGACACAAAATGCGTTTTTTTCTTTGTTTTTTTTTTTTTTGCATTTCGATGTTGTGAATTTTAATGCATGTCCACCTGGTCTTCCGTAGTCAGCAGAAAATAATCCATGTGTCAACGCTCGATCATAAGATCGATAACTACCTTTAAAAACGTGCTGATTAGTAGTGTTGAAATTGTTTCCTTTGTTTTTTTGATGCAGAATACTGGATATTTTTTTTGCACAGGTTAGTTGACTGTTGGTAGAGCTAAGCATTTTTGTTAAAACTATCTTAATTTGACAAAAACGATTTTTTTTTTTTTGGTAGCTGAGATTTTCAAGTATGGAAAGTTAAATTTCTAAAAAAAACTTTTTCACCGTAATCGATAATGGCATCATTATCATTTTTTTGCGGAATATATGAAACATTGAATTATAAGTGTCAAAATCTACGATATATTCACTGAAAATATTTTCCTTTTCGTTCATACAAAAATTTAGCCAATTTTTTAATATGATCGAGAACAGAATTCTTAGAATGGCTATCACGTTGTTTAAAATCAGGTATTCAAAATTGTTTACTCTAAAAAGGAGCTAGATCTAGCAAAAAAAAAAAAAAAAAAAAAAAAAGAGCTTACTTGGCAACTGTGTCCCAATAATACTGAACAATTATAGCTATTACGGCTCACCGTACTTTTGTTGGAAAAAAAATTAAGGACATTTCGGCCACTTGACTTATTATCTTATCGAGAAAATGGGTTAGGGTTAGGTAGTCAGGACAAAGGTTAGTTTGTGTTGGGAGCTCCTAACATTTTTTTCTCTATTTTATTCAACAAAAATACGGTAAAAGCTGTAATAGCAATACTTGGTGTGATGGAGACTAACGAAAAATACCCTCAAAATTTCTCGCGGAAAAATAAAACAATAAAGGTTATCAAGATCAACAAACATGAAACATCATAAAAAACTTGTTTAGTTGTTTTATTTTTTAAAATACAGGAAATACAACATATATGCTAATATATATATACTTTGTCTTGATTAAATTAATTTTTCTTCTGGTGTGACAGTGTGGTGAGTTTTAATGGCAATCTTACAACGGAGTAGTAGTAAATAGAACTTGGTGGTTAGCGTGGATTTTGCAAGTAGCTAAGTCATAAGTCCTTTTACCTTGATTTTCAAAAGGAATAATCAAACTTTCATCGGTGAGTTTGTTAATCCACCGAAACTAGAAAGTAGATATAAGACATTAGTTCTCTTTACTTTACATTGAATAAAGTTTAAAAAAAAAAAAACAACAACAAAAACAAACCAACTGTGTGATGTGTACACCAGAGTAAGTCAAATGATAGCAGTAAAGGAATTAAATCTCCCGTAACTAGCAGATGTCATATCAAACAGTACACGTGCTTATAGTCAGTAGTATGAAGTAAGTTAATAACCTGGTGTTACAGACAAAATTCGCCACATTTTCATAGTTTGATATCGACAATCATTAAAAAACAAAAACAAACGTACTTGGGAGAAAAGCATGACTAATGAATCCACCACGAAAGACATGATGGTTGCTGTTCAGTTATTCTTCAACAATTCTCTATTGTGCTGGTTTGTTTCTTTGGTAACGGGTGCCCATCCGTCCAGCAATCAGCAGTCTCTTCTTCTCACGGTCATCCAAAATAATACAAGACACGAAAACCGGCCGAATGATGCACTCACACCGCCATCTTACTTGTTGACATCACCGGTGCTATTAACCCGATTTTACCAACCGAAGTTGTTATTGGTCAGTAAGTCAGTTCTGACATCTTTCTAATTTTACTAATGCAAATTCTTATTTTATGATGATTTAAACCAGTAATTTATACCAACTAAATGTTATATGTTTTGACAAAATACTATTCAGCATTTATTTTGAATTCTAGTGGTCATTGCTGTGTTATCTACATCTCAATCAGAGGGGATTCCAATAAGGGATTCCCAGAGCCGGCCAATAAGAATTTCGCTTATATCGACTTACAGCGGGAATTCCTGGCTGTTCTGTTTTACAGCTTTACACCAGCGGCAGGGTGGATTTCAATCGCTCTTTTCGGATCCAACCTAGCAAGACAATTCGTGACTTGGAGTCACTAGAGTTACGTAACGAAAGACATCTCATTCGATGCTAACTAAGATTATTCTCGAAGAGGTGCTTGGATCTTCTTCTGTTATTGCGTATACCCCAGTTTGCTAGTCAGAGCACATGTTCTAACAGGAAGACGCCATTTTGTCGGCTGTAAAGATGACAGTGGAACAGTCTTCTCTGCAGCAGCAACAACAACAACTCAGTCAGGTAAGGACACAAATCTTGTCCATCATCACATTTATCCTCAATCATTGCCAATGAAATTCTTCTCCATTATATCTAGATTATATCACTGTTTGCACAATTTTGATATCTTATAGTCAGATGTTGCTGTATAGCCCCATGGACTTCAGTGTCAGCAGTAGCCAAAGCTACACAGCTGCTACTATCGTTTCTGGTTCTACCCCCCCTCTTGCTTCTCTCCTAATTCTCATTTTAGGATACTGTCAATTGAAAAATGGTTAAATCCTTTTAACGACGCGAAATAAATCTGTCTTTGGCGAAAAGTTATTACTTCATAAGATCTATATTCGATTCGTCGACATTTTATTTTTCCACGTTAAAAAAAGTCGTTGACCTGTAGTGTGTGTGTTTTTTTTGTTTTTTTTTGCTGGTTTCAATCTCGGATCTGTCTAAAAATGATACAGAATTGTGAGCATACTCCAGAACAAATGTTAGAATTTGAATAAGGTGTTGATGTTTTGTCAACAACGTTGAAATAAACGATTTATCATGTTTCCTGAAATGTTGTTACTGTCTTGTCACCTTAGCTAACCGCGCCCCTCTCTTGTCTGTGGCTTTGGCCGCAAAATGGGGGTTCAGGTTTTAAAAAATCGCTCGACCATTATTTGCAAATTTCTGTATTTTCCGAATAATTTTAGGGTAGATTTTCACAGTTAAGGTCTTCAATAGTATTCTTTTGTAGTATTTTTGCAGGATCAATCATTTTTCTCCATCATTGTGAAAATTTATATTGAGGAGAACTGATCCTCCATTATATTTGTGATCACCATGATCTACACTGCTCTTCTTGGTACCATGTCTATGTGATGTGAATTGAAATTATATATACATATATTACTATTAAAGTTTCATTTTTTTTGAGAAGTATTTCAGGGCATTCCAAGAGTGAACTTGAATTTGTTTTGTAAATATATAAAATGGTGTTATTGTTCATGCCACCATCACGTTCAAAGACATGCATTCCGTTGTTGTTGTCCAGGTTGTAAACAACTTAACTTCCCTCCACTAAAGAAAGAAATGATGTCAGAATAATAAAGAAATGACTTTAAAAAAAACAAAACTCGGTGCTTTTAGAAATGTCCAGTTGAATTGCTAATGTTGATAGGCTTGTATTTAAAAAAAATATATATTTTGTAGAAAAATAACAAAAACGATCGAATTTGAAAGTAAAAGAACGTAAAAGCTTTACATTTTATTGAATTTGAAAAACGAAACGCATATCATCTCATTCCTCTGAAAATATTTTTCATCTAAAAATACGGTTCATACAGCACTTCTGTTATTTATTACATATGTTCTACATTTTTGTTGATTTGGAATTTAAAAAACTAATGAAGACAATTGTGAAGACAAGTTTGGTACAATGTGAACGATGGCATTAAATTGAAAGGGTGTTAACTCATAAATTGTAATGTATTTTGTTTATCTTGCCCAACACGGTTATTGTTGAGTGAACAAGATAACATCTTATCTCACACTTCGAAGAATGATAGTTTAAAAAATCTTGGTTGACGCTTTTAAACTTCAACTTGGTCTTCTGTTATTACAGTATCCAGCTGTCAACTACATTTATTTTTTTGTGTGTGGATACTATACTTGACATTTGGTGTTGACTTCTGATTACCACTCACCAAAAATTTTACTACCACACTAACCTTACCTTGTAAAACTCTTTCTATTCCAATTCCATTCATTTCATCAGCGATGAATTGAAGAATTTTTTCCCCTAATAGTGTAATAACTTTGTGTATTTTACTTTTATTTACTGAGCTAAAGAAGACAAAACACCACCTCCAAAATTTAAATTTAAAAGCATCTTAGTTACTTTCTCAGATGATTCTATCAATGTATAATTCGGGTACAGTGATAATATTTCATTCATTATCGTTCATTAGTGCCACTGTTACCAATATCATTTTTTATATCCATATGCAAGAGCTTTAGTCTAGTTCAGGTACAAATAACAATTTGATTATCATTCTCACTGCCGTTTGGTTGCATAATTGTCCATCAGCTCGTGTAGTGGTAATAGTTTTTTTTTAATTGTATTGAATAAAGCTTTCTGATTTTTTTCTCTATTTTGTGGATAGCTTTTACTGCCTTATCGATAATTTTTTTTCGTGTGGTTCCTCTCAAAAGCATCACAGGGTTATCTATTTCAAGAGAAAAACGTTAATTCTTGGTTCAGAAAACCTACCATATGCCTTCAGCCCAACATGAGGACAAATCAGATGAAATTAAAAGTATTTCATTAAACTTCGTGGCTCTAAATGACATCTTAAATCCAACTGTACATTTTTAATTTTTGGCATTCAAAAACCATTTCATGATCAAACTCCTCTCTTCTGATGGAAATCAGAAATTGGTAGAAAAAAAAGGAGGTTTTAATTCAGGCTATTGTTGAATGTTTTAACACAATAAAGCTTATATTTATAATTTATTTCACATCCTCGTTTTGGAAATTATAGCTGTTCAGAATTGCTTATACTTTGAATTGATGCACACACGTTAACATTCATTTATTTGTTCCTTCTATTCTTTTAGATGTCAAAGTACCATAAAATCTGACAAAGTAATTTTAATTCTTTCCATATTGTGCATTCAGCTAATTATGTTTTCAAGCCATTAACTTGTATGATAGTTTCAAGGTACACGTGAAGATGCTGTGGGGCATGTCATCAGTGATGTACCTGAGGTCATGGGATATTTCAGGTCTTTCAGCCTCATACACCCTCTCTAAGGCAATCAAGCTCTGACTTGCATTCCTGTGACATTGGCCTATGACTCCCTCCTTCTGATCCAAAGCCATTTGAGGACCTATTAATATTAAGTTGCGAGTAGGCTTTGCACAATGATTAGCAAGCAAAGCCCCTGTGACTCACTTTGATGGGTTCACAATGAGCCCTCTGACCCTCATCCAGGGAACCATCAACTCCATGAAGAGGATCTGCTTTAAAAGGTCTGATGTCATCACCAAGTCTGGCCTCAGCAAAGTTGTCACTACTCAGTCTTGAAATCTGAACCGCCTCTCCAGGTTGACTGCAGCTCCCAATTCAGTGCAACAGCAAGAAGTTTGGGCTGTGATTTAGGCATCTCTTCAGCCCTGACGAAGGTGATGCTCTTCTGGACACCAACATGCTTGTTGTTGGCAACGGCTCTTGAGATGTTCTCAATAACTGTTTTTAACACCTGGTCATGCTATCTGCAGTAGCTGCCCTTCCCCAATGCTGTCGGGCAACTGCTTAGGATGTGCTCCAATAAGCCTTTCCTGTTGTTTCTTTTTTCCAGATTTATACAATATGTTGATAGTGCATAAAAGGATTGAGTTTTTGATTGGAGATTCATTAGGAAGAATTGGTAATGACAGAATTCATAGTCCTTCAGTTCTGTTGCACTCTTATACTCAATAGTCACCGTTTTGATCTGCTTTAACCAATTGCAGTTAATATGCTTGGATACTGACTCTTGATATATTGAGGAGTTGAATTAAAATTGATAAACTGTTAGTCTCTGTTATTTTGGAAAAATATAATTTTTTCCAATTGTAGATTTTTTTTTTTCCTTTTTAGAGATCATGTCTTAAACTGAAGGATAAGATTGACTCGGGTGGAATGGGTCAAATTCATCATTTATAGTACCTCCTACTCAAATTCCTCAGTTATTAATTAGACTAATCATATATCCTATATTTATTGAAATTACGTAACATATAAGGCATTTCATCACTGACTACGTGTATCACCAGGCTTTTTTGTAGTGCAATTACCTGTTGAAGTTTAGGTTTAAAGGCCTTGGCTATGTTGTAGCTTTTTAAAAAATATTCATAAAAAAAATTACAAACGTAGAGTAACGTGAAACATAACACAATACTTATAAAATTAGAGAAAAAGACTATATTTTTATCAAAGGCTTTGAAAGAAAAGGATATAAAAGAAATAGACCATTCAAATTCTACAAAAAAAATAGGAATATAATTCTTTGCCTTTTCAAAATCTAAAGTACATCCCACTGCAAAATGTTTGATGTTGAATTTTGAAATATTGTACCCTTGAAGCAACTTGATAAATAACCATTTTATTAGCAATAAATTCAATTGGATATATAATTCTTTCTTTTTGCGATCAAAGCATTATTTGAGTGTAAAATTTATTAAGAAAATATTTGGTCTAGAACAGTGGTTAAATCAAACATTCAAATCGTGTGTAAATCAAATGTGAATCGCTGTTAGTTTTACTTACATAACTAATAACATATAAGCGAGGATGACTTCTATCATCAGTTTTGATGAGCAGTCTTACTTTTGCACTTCTTCCGGTCTTACTGTTTTCACTTCTTCAAATCCATGTGAAAAATCTTGCTGGATTTTTTTTTTTTTTTTTCTTTTGGACATTTGGTTGTTTTCCACCTTTGGATGTTTCATTTTGTCCAAGTAGGCTCCAAAGTCTAATTCTTCATTTTAAGAGGATAATTCTGACTTACCAATGCTTCTAGCTTCTTTGTCCTGTGGTTCATGAGTTTCAAGTACCTGTAAGCTTTTCATGAAAGTTGGTACTCCATTGAGTGCCTATTTCTTTAGCAATTTGGTCATTGTTCAGCAAAATTTGGCTCATTTGATCAATGTAAGCTAACAAGATTTGATTATTCAGCAAGAGACACTTTCCTTTTTTCATTGAAGATGCAATGCCATCAGCAATTAATCTTCGAGTTTCGTAAGGTGATATATCAAGCTTTTCCATTCCAACGAGAATCTACTAGGTGTTAAATCCTAAGATAGCAACTTCTTGGTGACAGTAAAAGGGGTGAGAAAACAGGCTTTTTAATTGTTTCACTTCCACCCACTGGCTTTCTATTAGTGAACAATTTTCTTTGTCCAGATCTTCTAGAAAGACCTTTAGTTGAAGAAAAATTGAAAATGTATCCTGGAAAGAAAAAAAATAGGTTAAGTGAATTAGTATCTGTGATATTAGAAATTTTAATGCATCATTATATTTTACATTAAGTCATGATCAGCACATTTTTTCCTACTCCAACTACCAAATAATTGCTTTTGACTCCATAGCACTGGTTTCAAATTGCTACTCCCACCTTAAACAAAAAGTTCGACATGTTTGATGGTGAGCTGTTGGCTGTACGAACAGAAATCTCAACTAGACAATCTTCAAACTCAGTTGAAAAATTGTGCTAATTAGGACTGATCTAAAAAAATGACAGTGTACCCAAACTAAAAATCTGTCCACAAATGCCCACTGTTCTCTGCTCAATGTTGACTGGTTTAAGGAATGGCTCTCTTCTGTCTGCTCTGTTATGATATCCTGTGGGACGAAAATACCCTACTGCTGTTCCTGGGCTGATTTGTACATGGTCTTATTTGCTGCCTTGCAGTACAGGATTTCATTTCCGGTCTTCTCTCACACACCTTTCTATAGCCCAAATTAACCTGAAATGGGATCCAGTGGTTTCCTTTCTTTCATTAGTGATTCGTAGAATCATGAAGCTCATGTTAGAAAGTGGAATGAATCTTGATTCTGATGCTTTGGCTCATTCCACTTTCAGGTTGAACAGTAATAACCCACTTTTCGAAATTAAACAATTCCTTGAATACGAGGTATTGTAAAGTGATTGTGCAATTGGTTCTGTTTGGGCCTTTATAATAAGTTTATTGTCAATGAGTGTCTTTTCATTGAATATCAAACTGAGTAAATTATGATACTGTACTGTTGGGCTTCTTGCCCCCCCCCTTTTAAATAATTGAAATTTCTATGAGAAGAAAGAAAACATTTTTATTTTCCCCTGCTTTGGTCTCTGGGGAAAGAAAACTACTGACTCTAGATATTTATCATTTTGATATGTTGTGACCATACATCTTAGGAATATTCAGTGCAAATTTAGTAATTTTATGTTCACTAATTTTTATTAATATCATTGTTAGGCTTGGCTATTTGATACTTAATTATTCTAATAATTAGCTTTTACTGTTTTTATTTCATTTTGGGGGGTTTTTAATTTCAGATATAACTTCTACGGTAAATACCAAGTATATAAACGATGAAGATTAGATTCATTAGCAATCATGGTTCGACATTACTAGAAAATGTGATATTAATTAGAAAAAAACCCCTGAAAAACTAAGTGTACTTACAAAGGCATAGAACCTACATATATCTGGGCCTCAAAGAAGCCTTTCATGCCTTTGGTTAAGAAGCCTAGTGTATCCAATATATACAGGGTGCGAGTAGTTTAGTGTAGTGTTATAATTTAGGTTAATTTATAAATGACCAAGTAGTGAATACAAAACATTGTGTATAAAAAATGAAAAAATAAAAAAGTTCATACCTTCGCTTAAGAAGCCTAGTGTAGCCAATATGCAAATAGTGCAAGTAGTTTTAGGATTTAGGCTAATTTATTATTTGAGCAATGAATACAAAATAATTTGTATGAAAAACCTTACTGTATGTAAAAGTTCATTTGTGGTTAAAATTAATAAAAACAAAAAAATTGTACTACTGATGGACAAGAATAAAGCTACTGAAGTGGTAAGTACTTGAAAATGATATTGTTATATTTATATGATAGTGAGAACACTGGTACAAATTGATTGGAGCTTTTAGGTTGATTACCTACCACTATTGAAGGGCCTTAGGTAGTGATACAATTTGATGTATAAATGATGAAATTTCAGTAATAACTTTACCAATTATTGCAAAAAGATTAAAATGTATGCTAAATAGCTATGCAGTATGGTATCTATATATGTCCTATATTGGATAGCCTAAAAAGTTCATTCTTTTATTGTAGTCAGATGGCATTTAAAGCATTCAGTTCTAACTGACTTCATTTGTCATAGCTTTTTTACATTTTTTTTTCTTTTTAAATTGTCTATATTGGTGTACTTTTGTTGATTTTAATTCTAAAAATGGAAGAAAATAAGCAACATTTTTGGCAAGTGTTTTTTTTTTTTGTATTTTATGAAAGATAAACTTTGCTGTGCAGTTAATGGGAGAATGGACTCTAATCAAATGTATTAAGCGATTTGCAAAATTTCCTGCTGGAGATTTTCCCCTGACTAGTTGATTGCAATCAAATCAAGATATTACTTGAGAATAGTCAATTTTACATAACATAGCCAACATATTCAAAATATCCTAATCAAATATTGAAAACCATTTGCACCAATTGAGTCATATTTGTTGCTTTGATGTGTGACATCCACACAGTTCAAGAGTAAAAGCTTATTGGACTGTATTTTCATGTGCAATTCACTATTCAAATGTAATGAAAATGTTCCATTTTTTAAACACCACCCACCATTCCAAAGGCCAATATTCATTCAAAGAAGGTGCATAATCTGTATATTACGAGATTAGAAACAAGTACTCTACTATGAGCTCCTTCTGGAGAAGCTTTCAATTGATTTAGATAAGTGACAATTAGACAAACTGAAGACAGCAATTGACAAAAAATATTCAGAAATAGTCAAGAGAAAGGGCACAATAATCCATGTTTCTTTGATGAGCTGACAAAAGTTGTCAGAGCATGGATAGGTAGTTTTCCTTCACACACCATATTCACTAGCTATTGCAATTTTGGATTACCATTAATCTGGTCTTTATAGCATTGGCTTATTTATAGAAAATTTCAATTTCCTGGAATACAATAAAAGGCATCTAGAGCAGTTGTTTACTGCAAAACATACAAAGTTTGGAGGTGAGGGAATTATGAGATTACTTGGAAGATAGAGGGACAAAATGGTTAATATGTTGTCCATTGATGTCGAAATAAATAAAACGTTTTTTAAAATTTTTATTTGATGAACTGAACAAATTTTTTACATTACCCAATATTCTTTAATTATTTTACTCTCTAGAAAGTAATAGGTTATCAGTATTTGAAAAAAAATCTATACAGCTTGAATGGAATACATTCAGCCTTCTTTAGACTGAAGTCAAGTTACCACTGTTGCTCAATATCTAGATCCAACATAATGATAAAATTCTAAAATCGGCCTCTAAACAACACATTGGATAAGATGAAATTATTATATTTCTAAATTTCAGCTGGTTGCTTTGGCAACCTATCTATTTAAAGGTCAACCGAAACAAATTTCAGCGTGTATTTCTACATAACATTCTATTTCTTTATCTAAAAAACCTTATTTTGAACCTTAATTATTTTATTGCCAACTGATCTTTACAGTATTGATCTGTAAAATTTGATATCTAACTCAGTATTACATCACTTATCATTCCTGCTTATATCACAAGTAACCATAATATGGCAGCGTTTTTCGAAAGGGATTCAAATATTTTTTAAAGAAATTGACATCTGAAATATTTGAGAAACGTTTCAAAGTGGGCATTACAAGAGGGGTCCCCATTAAGTCATGTTAACTTATCCTCTTTTTTTTGTACTTATGATCACTTTGAATTATATCTTTATGTATGGCAAACAGATATCAAGAGATAAAATTGAATATTTTAAGGTCATCAAATATGTGCCATTTGGAGAAAAAAAAAGTGTATTTTTTTTTCTTTTTTTAAAAAAAATTTTCAGTTCACCTTTGAATCTTGAAATCATGAACAGCACATCAAAATGCTCTAAACTACTTTTTATAAGAAATTCTTATTTCATCTGATTAGTTGTAAATCTGGTTCACATCTTCCTGCCTATTGATATTTAAAGGCTCGCCTTAACATAGGCTCATCTCCCAGATTTTCCCTCTCCACTTGAATTCAGTTGCTTGCTAAATTGTAGTTCAACTAGCAGCATTATCCTGTTGAGGTTTACAACCTATCCTTGTGTATTTGCTTAGGAGTTCACCTTTTTCAGTTTGATCATCATATTATCCATTTTATATTGAATAAGACAACCGACTCATCTTTGTTTGGTGACAGACCCAATTAGACCTCTGAATTTTGATTTGGTCAGTAATAATGTAACAGGTTGGACTTGTTCTATGATGAATTTTTTTTACCATTATGATGTTTTCTTTCAAGAAAGATATAAACTTGTAAATTCACTCTTATGCAGTGTCATATCAGAAATGCTACTACCTATTATATATACTTTATTGACTAGAACGTCAACACAACACCTGCTTATACATGGTGATTTTTTTTTTGTACTTGATAATATCTATTCGGCCTTATATATCGCTACAGTCCATCTTGTTTCTGACAAGGGTGTATGCTCCTTTGTGCTTAGTTATCAAATTTATTTCATCGTTATCATGCTGAGCAAGTCATGCAGTTTTGCTATCTTATGTGATAATGTTACTGGATTACAACTGTTCTTTACTGAGTCCAACATTGCCTAACAATCGACTGTTTATATCTATCAGGAATCTTATTGGTACATGGCTTTCTGTTTGTATCAGTGCCCATGTTCTCAATTTCATGACATGTTCCTCTCACATGGTTCACTGTTACATGGGCTTTTTTGTATACAGTATAGATGTTTGCATCTTATATATTTTACATATCTTTCTTTCTTACTATAGAATTTAAAGACCTCTTTTTTCATTATAGTCTCTCTAAGAATTTTAGTTTAATATCAACTAATTTCAAGGTTATTGCATATCCTGTCTAATCCCCAAGTGCAAAAGTGACACGCAAACAACATTCTTCAGGGTAGTTGTAATCCAATAGCATTTTAGGAATCAAATCCTTATCATTTAAGGTAGATAGACTTTGGGAACAAAATCAAATTAGGAGATTCAAAGAATCAGCACAGATGCTACGCTCAAAATATTCAATTAGTAAACCAAGCGTAAATATGAACTTCATGTGAGAGACTCTACTGAGAAAAAGAGATGAATTTAAAAGCTCTGAAATCCCACTACCCAAGTGCCCTCTGCATCTTAATCTAGTTGATAATGATGCTGGGTCCTGTTACCCGAAACATCAGCATTTGTCAAATTGATAATTTCATGTCACTTTCACTCTACAAAATTATTCTTTATTTCCATTTAACTAAATTAATTGGATAGTTATTTGTATGAAAGCAGTTGAGTAGTTACTATTTCTCATATCAACTTTATTAACGATGACCATATAAATTACATGGTCATTGTTGATAAATACAGCAATTATTACTTTGATAGCATTCCAGATCAGCTTAGTACTTTGTAATTTTCTTGATATTGTAAAAAATATAACTGAATACATAAGCGCACACCTGAATAGGTTATAAGATGTACTATTGAAATTTTGTATAGAGTAAGTTTTTGCTAAAATATTCAAGACTCTTTTATGTAGATTCAGAAATTTGAAAATTGTCTGTACAACTTTTTATCAGTAGATAAAAAAATGAGTTCTCTTTAATCCTTATTAAAGATAAGTTTAGCCATCATTTCAAGTTATGCATAGACCTCCTTGAGTTTTAACTTGGTAATTTTATTCTCACTTGAAACTATATCCTCCATTCTCCCAATATTAACCTGTATCATAGATTACTCTCAAATGCTTTGAATTTGGTTTTGTAATTACTTGAGAGTTTGAATCTTCAAACACAAGTAAAAATTCATCCTGTTAATCTACTAATTTCTATATTTTCTCAATGAAACAAGTTTTGACTCTTCGGATAGTGATACATGGTTACATAGAGCGATACATGGCTTGGCCAGATCAGAGTGTTGACACAAGACTGACTGGAGTTGTTAGATTCATATGGAAATGGATGTTACAGAATTGGTTGGACAAAAATGGGGTAAAGATTTGCTATCAGTTTGTAAATTCGATATCAAAGAGAGTTGGGTGATGTTGTTTTTTTGTTGTTTTTTTCTTTCCTATGATGAAAAGTAGATTAGTTCTATTACTTGATCGTTTGATTTAATTTAAGCAAAATTTGTTCCTGGTTCTTGAAAGTAAGGTTTTCCTTTATTCTAGAGTATTATTGCACAAAAATTTTATTTTATCCATCTTCTTTTTTTACAATGCCCAATTCCAAATGAAATTTATATTTATATCTCTCTTTGATATTGAATTTATGGACTGATAGCAAATCTTTATCCAGAAAAGGTGTCATTTTTATTTTTTTAAAAATTTAATCATTTACTTTCTCTGACTTATCTCATTCCAATCAATCTTTTTTACAAAAGCTTGAACATAATGCCATGTTACAACAGTGGCAAATATGTGTCCATTTAGTGATGGATTGTTTTTGCAAAACAAGTGAAAAAAAACAATTTTAAAAAAATGAAAAAGCTATTTTCAAAAAGGTGACTAATGGACTCCAAATTTAATTTCCAATGCTTTATGCCAAATAGTGTGATCAAGAGCCCTGACACAGAAAGACTAGTGAAAACCTAGCCACCATGTGTGTTTTTTTTTTTGTTCTATTTTTTTTTTAATGATTTTGTCGTGATCATGGCTATGGTGATTCAATATCTTGAATAGTGCTGGTGTTGATAGAAGACTGTGAAGGTATTGCTGTACAAATGAATGTAACTAAGAATAAGCTGAAAACAAAAACATTAACCCTTTGGTGCCTGACCCTTCAAAAATTGTTCCTCCTTGAACAGTGGCATAATGATTGCTATTGCTACATTTGTCAGCCAATCAGATTTTGACAAGAAAGGAAAAGTTTGGAAATAGATGGCACAATGTTCATGTGGAACAGCCAAAAGCTATTCAAAGCTAAACTAGAATATGAATGAAGTTGATAGGTCAGATCAGCATATGTCTGAGAACAATGCCCTCCGAAAATGTATGAGGTGGTTGAAGACATTATTTTTCCACATAATTGACATTTCTATTGTGAACAGCTACATTCTTTGTGAGCTACATCTGCAAAGCACCAAGACAGTTGAGTTACTGAGGAGACCTCAGAAATACTCCTTAGAACAGAGAGGAGCTAGTACAGCAGTTAGTTGGACTGGAGGATTATGGCAATCCACCAGAATTTGAGGATAGTAATGTCAATTAAAAGCATATGTATATATGAAAACTGTATATATTGTATATGGAAATGATTTGGAGCACAGATCAATATTATGTATGGCATCACTCAGAGAATGATCAATAACTTCTAGGGAATTGAAGATATTTGGCTGAGATGTTTTTGGGTGGGGTAGACATTGGATGATGAGTTTTGTTTTGTCCGTAGAAGTTTCTAGCAAAAAATGTAACTAAATACCATTTTTTTTTTTTTTTTTTTTTTTTTTTTTTTTTACTGCTGAGTCTATATTTGGTAGCGTATATGCTAATTGCAGTTAATAAATAAATATGCATGGGTGGTAGCAAACTCAGTGCAGTTGTTTAGCTTATTCATTAAGTTTTAAAATCATATATTGCACAATATATATACTTGAAACCACCCCAAGTTACATTTGTTGGAATAAACTATGGTGAAATTAAGCAATTTTAAGACAGGTACCTAAGGGCTGAATTATCATAATACCTTGAAAAGTATGGGAAACTTAGGAACAAACTGCACTTATCATCATATACCTGTACTTCGAGACATTTCTTGGTTATAGTATTACCTTATTACAATATTCATTACAAAGGAATGCTGTTTGAAGTAACAATAAATTGTGAAAGCAGCCTAATAATCACTTCACTATGTGCAGGTATTCAATTGGAAAACAAATAGACAAATTGTGAAAATGGTTTTTGATTTCATTCCTTTTTTTCATTGCTTCTGGCTTTGTTGGCTATAAAACATTTTTTGTCTTTCTACTACCAATTTTAGCTAACTATTGATTCAATTTCAATATGTATACCCCAAACCTTTCATAAATGAAATTTGCAATTTAATTTTCTTAGTGTCAAGTGTGAACTGAAATCATCCTTATAGTACAAGAGATAATGATCGATTGTGCAAATGATGATGTCATGGATTCTGATTGGTAAATTACTCAATACTTCGTTGAAAAAATGGGTGACATGTTTTGTTTTGTTTTTTTTTTTGTTTTTTTCACCTTTGCTGTGCATGTACTATGATATTTCAATGAGATATTATTTGTAACCTAATCAAATGCCGCCACCTTGATTTAAGTGCATTTCCTTGGTTTCTGGTGATCTCAAAAGTATCACCAAATGAATGAGCATTCCTAACTTAGTTGGAAATGTCACCATAAATGTTTTTTGATGCCATTTGATTCCCAAATTGAACACGTTCAAACATGAGATATGGCGGGCATCTTGAATATGACCTCTCTCAGTTTTCAGAGGTCAAATTTGACTTATTTACTTCTGAAAATTTGTTTTGGTATGTACTGTGTTAGAAATTTCATGTTCCCCCTCCCCAAATGCACAATTATCCTGGTTACCCATTGCACTATTAGGCATTTGCATAACTAGCTGCTTAATATCAAAAATGAATATAACAGGCTGCCAACATTGTAAACATTGCACCAGCTTGCCAACATTGAACCATCTCTCAGTACTAACCTAAATACCATGTGTGAATCCTATGAATAGGCTGTTATATATTTTATTCTGAATCATTAAATCAAGTTGCATCACTTTACCTTTCATTGTGGAATAGTATATTATAGTGCAAGCCTAAATAAGTTGAAAAAGAAGAGCTTAAGCATGACTAAATAGAATTCTTTTATAATTTCAGTATGTTGTGCTGGTGAGTATAAGTTGAACAGTCCTTATTCCTAAAAAGTTAATTATTCATCATCATCTAAGGTTATATATCTACCTAGTTGCACATGGCTCATCACTGATGAGGGGGGCACATGTACATGACTAAAAATATTTTGCAAAAATGACTTATTTAATATATTAAAATTATTTGGTTGACTGAACAGCTTATACAGTGCAATTTAGTTATTGTATTGTATGTAAATATACATGTTGTTATTCTTGACCTGATGTAGTTTGTTGATCAAGTTTTTTTGATATGGAGTTTCCAGTTTTCCATTATAAGAATGAAATTAATTTTTGAAATTGACGATTCCAATGAAGTGGCAAGATTTTAGTCATTTTCTCTATGGCAAAAACTTACCCTTGTGAAATTGATTAAATCTAATCAATTATTTTAATCTGATCTTTATCGAAGAATATTGATTCCAGTTTAATTTTCAAAGGGTCAAGAAGTCAGTGAATGAAAAACTGCAGATTCCTCCATTTTATTTCATTTTTTGTTTACTGATTAGTTGACATTTTCGGTTAACTTCTGATTGGTTAAAATGAAGCAGCTAATAAAGATAAGGGTTTTGGTTTCAACAGTAGAGTGCCTGTAGTTATTTTACTCATGTGAATCAGCTAAAAATTATTCAGATATTTTCAGTGTTATTAAATAATCTTAAATGACTACTAGGATCCAACGACATGGTATATGCTAAAAAAATGCAACATTTGTGAGAGAATCCTACAAAATAACTTTTTCCTTCCTTAAATTTACAGTGAACTGATTGGTTCATAACACTTGGTGAAAAATACAGCTAAGCATATCAGCCACTCAGCTGACTGTTAAGCCAAGGGCGGCAACTCCAAAGTTACTTTCTATTTCTCTTTTGAATGTTGCAGTTTTAAAACTTATGCCCTGTATAGATTCACTTTGATCAGCACAAGTGAAGTTGATGTCCACAACATTAACTGTAATTAAGCTTTTTACCAAACAATGGCTGCTAATTCTTGTTGTCCATTTGCTAGTTTTATTGTAAAACATTTGTTTCGTCATCCAGATTTTAAATATCTGAATTCATTAAAAATATGAAGCTCATAGAAACTAGTATTTAATGAAACTAACGTGAAGTAAATGACCTACATTTAACCACATTGATATCTCATCACTTCACTTTATTTTTATGTCTATACCCATGGTGATGGGAATGATCTCTCAGGCTGGTGTGCAGCCGTCAACGTATAACCTTCTATATGTTAGAGCCTAAATATTTCATATAGTGGTATCCCTATTATCCAGATGATGGCATTTTTAAAAAAATCAAATGTTTATTAAAATCTGAACTTTCCTGAACTGTTTCTTTATACAAAAAAGTAGAGAAAATGATTTGTCAATTAAGAACAAGAAAACGGGTTCTCTTAAGAAGAAATTTTTACACAAGATTATTGCTAGTTAGTAAATAGTTCTTGCTATCTTAAATCAACTAGTGTTTTCTTTCTTTTTAATATTTATTGCTTTTTATTACAAATTTCTGACAGTCATTATATGACTGTTTGTTAGCAACCTGGATTAGTAATGAAAAATGGGGAGCATGTAGTTCTGAAGACTAGACATAGTAGGTTGAAGAGTTTCCCTGAATACTTTCACCAGATTTTCATTCAAATCATTTACATGCTCGTTGCACTGATGATTTGCTTGCTTGCAGCAACATTGGCATATTACACTTGACTATTTCAGTTTTTATTCTGCCTTTTTTCCTGCCAAAACACAAGGTATACTCACACACTCTTCACCCATGCCCAAATTTATGTGGAATTGGAAGGTTCTGATCTTATTAACTTTCCTCATTCTTGAAGACGGTATCCAGAAATACTGTTTTGAGCAATTTCGGTCAAGAAAAGCAAAGCCAATGATCACTGGCATAAGAAAATCCATAATTTTACTTAATGGTTTTTATGATGCTATCACCTGTGATTCCTCAGCTTCATTATTATTACTAAGTACAGTCTCCTGGGCATAAGGGCAACTACGTGCTCAATGTTTACGTGAACCATAAATTTTTACCACCATTTTTTTCTCACAAAGACCGCTAATTATCTTGTATTAGCCACAATTATGGCTGTTGTACAGGGCATCAACCTCAATAGCTGGATCATCCTACACAGGAATCTGTACCCAATCATCGCTAGGAGTAGCTAATATTCTGCCACTCTCCATAAACAATTTTTATTATGTGTGTCATCCCTGGTGTGGTTAACAAAGCTAATTGAAAGTCTATCTCACTTAGGTTCCCATTCTTGGAGCTTCACTTACACCTCTTTAGACTCTAATATTTGTCAATGGTTCACATTTCAAATTTTTAAATGCTTAATAGGCATTGAAGTGACCCAACTTATTGTCTTGCAGGAATACACGTTTGAGTCTTTCAATCGGTAATCTGATGTCACTAGTCTTGCTCTGCTAGCTAGGTATAGAAGCACTGCAATTACCTATTCTTCTTCTGGCAAATATGTATAAAGGGTCTACACTTCCAGGTCTTTTTTCCAACAATCATATTCCATTTTCTTTTCACGGAATTCCGCAGGAGTTTTTATGTTGCATCTTGAAACCATAGTTCTTCACCTTGCTACCAGTGTTATTCTCTCAACAGCGCTTGATATCTTCTCTCTGACAAAAATATATTTGTCTATAGTATCCCTTGGTTTGTATAAATCCAAATATTTCACTGCCTGCCTCGAGATGATCTTCCAAAACCTGGACTCTAAGAATAAAGGAATCAATATAGACGGTGAATATCTGAGCAACCTCAGATTCGCAGATAACATTGTCCTTTCCACTGAGAACCTACACAACATCCAACCAATGCTTGATGAACTAAATGAAGAAAGTGAGAAAGTCGGCCTACACATGGATTTCAGCAAAACAAAGGTCATGTGCAGCAATCACATCAAGAATAAGAGAACAATTATCGCGATTGAAGATGCAAAACTGGAGAAAGTGGACCATTGCATCTACCTAGGACAACAAATCTCAATGAAACCAAAAAAGAAAAAAAAAACAAGTGAAGAATCGCTCTAGGATGGCAAGCCTTCAACAGATCAAGCTCAACCTTCAGAAAGATGATCCCAATAATCCTAAAAAGATGAGTATGCAACAAATGCATCCTCCCGATTGTCACCTATGGAATTGAAACATGGAACTTAACCAAGAGACAGACCTGCGAACCCCACATGGAGAGATCACAAGACAGCATGGTATATCAGGAAGAAAACGGGAATCTGCGACATCATAGATTCTACTTGAAAACGTGAATATACAAGTCAATACAAGAAATGTTCCTACTTCTTAACTTGGTTCTTAGCTTAGTAAAATCATAAACATTTGAAATATATGTGTGATCTTTCCTTTTATAAAATATGCTTCCTATCCCTTTGTTAGGTAATTTCTTAATGTGTTGACTACACTATTTATTTAATTGAAGCTTTTTTTTTTTTTTTTTTTTTTCATTGCTGATATACTCAAGGCCTAACTCTTCCAGATTTTAGCATTTTCGGTTCTATATACATAATTTTACATAATTTTAAATAAATCCCAGGTTGCGTTGATTTTTCTTACCTGGATGTCAAAAAGATGCAAATTTGATCTTAAATAGGCTTGTAAGAATAAATTAATCAAACAGCTTATCAATCTAAGCTGAAAAGAAATGATGTATAGAATTTTAAATTTTTTTTCATGAATCCATAGTCATGACCTATATGAGTATTTGATACATCATCATTCTTTCCCTCATATATTTCTGTGTTTCATAGGAATTGGGTTAATAGCGGAATTGGATACTTTAAATATAATTCAATGTATCGTCAATATTTTGGCCTTGAAATATTGCACGGCAGTGAATCCACTTTAAATGGTATACTTTGAAAAATGCCAAGATTGAGCTGTGCCGTTAATACTGATGTAGCAACACTGATATCAATTTAGCTATTTTGGAGCTAGATCTAGCTCCTTTTCTTTTAGGCTCACCCATCCCTAATTGTCAATGCAATTCTGCCCCTACCCTCCCTCTCCGTGTATGCACCAGATCCACCCTTCCTCACAGTTCTTTCAACTATCAAGATGAAAGATGATGAAATTCCAATACTGAACCACCTGGCAAAGAAATATTTTAGTAAAGCAGCTACCAGTTACTCCTCCGGAAGTTGCAGTGGTAACATAGTAACTTGCTATAGGGCCTGTGGCTGCCAATAGATTTGTAAAAAAGAGAAAAAAATAAAAAAGTATCAGGCTACAAAAGAGACCTCACTCGAAAACTTTTTTTTTTTTTTGTTCTGTTTACATTTTTTTTTTTTTTTATATCCTTATAGTCAGAGTATTCTGTGTTCTTGTTACAGTTAGAAAAGCAGTATTCTCTGATGTGCCTATATTTTAGTTATTTTTATTGTAATTTTGATCTCGGTTTGTTTTGAGAAAAGTTCTTCTGAAATCCCATGTGGTTTCGACTTCAGTTCAACATGAGAAAATACCAGGATATATGTATTATTATTCAGTCCGAAATTATCAGGATATGAATTTTTGTCCATATTGCCGAGCTCTATTTGCTAATAATGGTTCAGTTTATCTCAACTGGTGTATATATTTCTACTGAAAACTTGGTATAGAGATTTGTTGTAAAATTTTGACGAAAAGTGCTTAATAGTCAAGTTTGTGTTTTTATAGTATCAAAGTGTTCGGGAGTTACTTTTTAGAATTTTATCTAATTTATAAAAAGAATAATGGTGAATTTGCACCTTCATGTACTTGTTTGGCAATTCAGCTGTCAACAAAATGAAAGAGAAAAGGAAGATGAAGAAATTAAAAACTGATTTGATATTGTTGGTTTAAACAGTGATGAATTGATGACATGCTTTGATGGAGAAGTAAAATTATTGAGTCATTATAAATTATGTAAATAGATTCTACAAGTTTAATGATTATTTATTCGTATCATGAGCAATGACTTTTTCTAATTGTTTCTTTGTCTGTAACTTCTGCTAGAGTACACTGATTCTACATTTTGATCCTATGCAGGGTGCACAGGTATTCTGATTGTAGGCAGGGCACACAAATACACTGAATCTAGACAGAAGTGCTGATCCACATATGAATAATCCCAACATTTTTTGGTTGGTACTATGCTAGTATGTATATTTATATATATTGATCCTTCAATTTCAATTCTCTAATGTTATTGGAAATGTCTTACAAAATTATTATTTTTGTGTAAATAATTGGGTTTAGCTTGATCTGGCACAATCACTCAGTGAGAATTGGACTCACTAAACTTTTTGATATCTTTGCAATATAGATTTTTGTTGTTTATCTCACAAATCATGTAAGAACTAGATAAAGATACTGGGCTAAAACATCTTAACACATTAATTTGATTTAATTAGTATTATTGAAATGATTAGTAGGTTAAAATTACATCTCCAGCTTCAAGTTTGCTGTGAAAGATCATGTTATATGAAAGTTGAGAATGTTCAGTTTTTGTTTTTTGTTTTTTTTGAAATTATAGAACTTTTCAGAATCTGGGTTAAAAAAATTTATTTTATTGTAAAATATGTTGCAACTGAAATACTTATTTTAACTTCAGAGCTTGAAATGATTGAGATGTGAAATTATGACTACCTTATTCATGACTGATCTGTTTACTTTTCAAATTTTACTTCTATCAGCTGATGTAATTTGAAAAATTTTTTTTTTAGTCATAGTTTAAAAAAATATCTTGTATGTCATGAATGTTTTCATGTTCTGAAATTCCATCTCTGCAAATTGAGGGATTTTGAGTACTTATTTCAACATCTGTATTTTTTAAGATGCAAGTGATGAAATCTAAAATTTCTAGACCAAATTCATTGAAATTTTCTTCACAAAATTAACCAAAGTATGACTTTATTTAGTGATAAGTTCCAAAATATAGAATGTTCTTACAAAGCTTTCACTTTCTGCATAGTACTTTTCTTTTTTTTTTTTTCTTTGATTTAAATTATTTGTAAATGTTAAAGGTCAGTTCAGTAACTTGATCCCTCAGTTATTTTTAAAAAGTTAGTTTTAGATGATTCACCAAAATAATTAACTAGATATTGGAAGAAATGTCTAAATGAAAACAAATTACCAAAATTGAGATTTTTCGATTTTTGGAGAAAAAAAATTGAATAGACTTGATAGATTATTGTCTTGTTTTATTCATTTTTATAACATAGCTGACATATAAGTGGTATATCTGAATCTTTGGTAGAAACAATAATTTTCTCAAACTAAATATATAAGAAAATACCCTAGGCTGTATAAAAATAAAGTTATATCCTCTCAAGTTACATCATTTAAAAGAGTATAGATTAAGGAATAAAATGAACTGATGCTATTTTTATTTTATTTTTTAACTTTTTCTTCAGCAAAATATCAATTTCAATATTTCCATTATTTGCTGAGTTTTCCCATTATTTTATTTATTTTATTTTTTCTTTCAAGATTTTCTGCATGCAAGAAGTATGAAAAAAATTTTTCGTAATTCATCGTAGATCATTATAAATCATTAAAGTTAATTAGGAAAGTATTATCTAGTCAAAAATTTGCAGTATTTCAATATTTTAACAAATTAGTTCATTTTACTATTATATTCAGTTATTGTTGCTATGTTAAATATCTTTATATATTTAAAGATAAGAACAGGGATTATTATCTTGTTTCCTTTTCTTATATCTTAACAAGATCTTTGGGTAGTAAATAGGAACATAATTTCTAAAAGTTTGTTGTAATCTGATTGCCAGTCCTCTGAAAAAATGTTCCTGTATGATAGATGATGATCAGATCATGGGTTTTGGCCAAAAAGATGTGCTTGCTGAGTCAGCTACTGGTTAAAAAATACTTGTTTCTTTTATTCATCTGTAATTTTCATGGTAATTTACCTTGTTTCATAAGATCCCTGGCATATATAGTAGAAGCTTCAATCTCTTCCAACTTATACATTTGTATGATCTAATTTATTGCACGTTGACATTTCATTAGAGATACAAGCAAAGGAATTCTGGAAGAATTCATTTGTGTATTTGAAAAATCATTTATTCTGAGTAGTCATTGATTTTTTTTTTTTTTTTTTTTTTTTTTTTTTTTTTCGTGAAGCAAATAATTTTAAATTAACATAACCTTTTGAATAGTTGTAATTATTTCTATGGTTATATTTTTGATTGAAAAACAAACATTAGTTTATTTCAAAATAGTGCAATGTATTTTTTTTAGCCTTGAGGGAAGAATTTTTGCTGCTTTATGATCATACAAAATGTGAATTTCACTATGTTTTGCTTTTCAGAGAAAAAGTAAATCATATTGAATATTTTTAGCTGTGGCTGTAAATAATCCATTATCTCAAGTAATATCATCAGAGGCAGAGAAGAATGTGTTGGAATATAGAATGTTGTAATCTGTGAAGTGAAACCCCAGATATTTCCTGGTCCTATCAGAGGAAAGAGTGTTGTAGTATATACTCTTTTGTGTTGAAGATTTAATTGCCTCTCACAAATGCTGGTATCTAATGTTATATCTAAGAGTTTCTTTTATCAATAAGAAAATCATGCAGTGTACTTGTATTAATTACAAATCCCCGATTTCAACATCCAAATTAACTATACAATATCTGTCCGGAAAGTATCAAGCCATTTAATTCTGATGAAAAAAAAATAGCCTACCTTGGGCAATGATGCCTTAGTCCCTTCAAAGTACTTTCCTTATCCCAGCATCCCCTCTATTTTCCAAAAGATTCTACAAAGTCCTTTTTCTGGATGACCATCTGCTGCCTCATTGTGTTCTCCTTGATCTCATCCATAGTCTGAAATCTCTGGGGGGGGGGAGCCAGAAGTTTCAGGGAGCCAACTGTAGTGGAGACTGACAGACCTGAGTGATGCTATGTTTTGCCAAAAAATTTATAAGATGTGAAGAATCATGCCTTGGTCATTGTGAATGCATTGGTCATACATTACACGAGCTCACTGCCTTATGAGTAACCTCACAGAAGATTTGGTTCATGCATGCTCATCAATTGGTTGCCAAGTTACATCAAGGCTACACGACCAGTTCTCAAGATATTCAACATGGCTGGATACTTACCGGACAGACCTCATATATATGCACGCATACAAAATCTTGGCATTTTATAAGGTCGAATGTTGCTGTGTCATTGTAGAGGAGCAAAGAGGATGCTGCATTATCTCAGATCAAGGAAGTGACAGGAATTGAAGATGTCAAGGTGATCACAGAGGCAATAAGTGCATGTTGCAATCAGGATGGTAAATACAATATTGAAGATGTTGTTACAATGCTTGTTCAGGATACCTCGGAATATAATGTAAGTACTGTAAGTTCATAGTGTGAATGTCTTTTGCATCTTTAATGCATAACCTTACATGTTAACAAGAACTCTTATGATACTAGTTGTAAACAAGCGATAAATACTGATACACTTACAGTTTTGATGCTGCTGTGCATTGTCATTATTCAGAATTAGATTGAGAATATTCAGAGTATCTTCAAGTTGCATAAAATTACATCTAAGAACTTATGGTTTTTGATTTTTGGTGGAGAATATGGAAGTACGTGAAAATACCTCAATTGAGTGAGACATGCTTTGCATAATCAGTTTGCACTCGAGCAAGATGTAGGAATGATTACCCTTTTCTAACCAAAATGAGGTGTTGTTAGGCTATATCTTCGCTACTACTGTATGAGAAGGTTTGAAACAGGATAATACCCTTCAGTGATTTCAGTCTTTCTTCAAATGATTGCCAAATATTTAAAGGGCTTCTGGAGACACACAGAGTAATGACTATAGATATAAATATTACTAAAAGAAAAAATGTTATGGAAAACAATTGACTACTAATCTCTCACACTGCAAAAGGCACATTCATAATCCTTTTCATTTAATCTATCTATTTGTATTTAATTAAAACTGTGTTGGTTACTGGTTTGTGAGCAGTACTAAGTTAAATAATGTTTTATAAATGACTTTTTTTGATAACCATGTTCATTCCAAATTGAGTAAGATGGATACTACTATTTTTTTTTTTTTTTTTCTTTTGATTGGATTAATGTGACTAAATAATTCACTCAAAAATAGGTGTTATTTTGGGGCTGTTATTCTGAATCTTTCAATTTATGATTATTATTATAAGTCTGGTTTTTAATCAAATTTTGGTAAAAGAAATCCACTTTTTACTTAATTTTGTTCACATAGAACTTAAATGGTTTCTTGTTTTGCAGGTCTCTGCAAATCCTTCCCATAATGTATCCAAAGATACCTGTGAACCTGTACCTCCATTGAATAAAGATAAACAAAAAGGTAAGTACTCTGTTGGAAAATAAGAGCATTAATTTTATGCATTGGTTTTTTAAGCTGACTTTCATTTATTTCATCATATTGAGACAATAATAAAACTATCAATATCCTGAAACTAATTTCTCCAAACATTTTTTATTGTATTTATTTAATTCGCAGTTGCAACTACCACACATTATTTCTATTTTGTTGAAAAATTCACACCAACTAATTTCAAGAAATGCTTCATTGTTCTCTATTATCTGTCAAAACTGGTTCTTCCCTTATACCAGGGGTTCCCTACCTGGGGTGCCTGCATCCCTAGAGGGTGCAACTAAAGGAGAAAGTATATCTTATTTTCCTGTTTTTATATCTCTGTTCCTACAACTTGGCAGTTTTTGTAGGCCAATTTCCATCAGAGGATGAAAAAAGAAAATCTCTCAAATTTTCCATCTTGATGATACTGGATCCATAATTCCTAAATTGTGTGAAGAAAGTGAGGCTCATTTGGAAATGCTGTTAAAATCATTTGCTTGATATTTATTGCTGGAGACCTGAAGAAATCAGAAGAAAAGATCATGAATCCATATTCCTACAATTTAGAGAATGAGTTGAAGGAATATCTAATTGATTTGTGGACAAATCGAGCTCTTGAATTGCAATTTGAAAGCAAGACTTTGGAGGAGTTTTGGTGTTCAGCACCGGATAAGTTTGGTGGGAAAACACTCGGTATCTTAATTTCATTTGCAGCAACATACTTTAGTGAATCTGGGTTCAGTTATTTTTTGTCTGTCAAAACAAAATGCAGGAATTGCCTGAATCCACTGAATCACAATCAGCAAAAAAGTTCTATGTTTTAAAAATTTTATGAAAGAAGAATAAAAAAAGTCATCAAATTTTTATGTTCACAATTGGGATTAATTTCACTGTTTGCCATACAATTGCTCAATTTGCATTTTATGCACTGAGTTTTGATTTCAATTTGTCCGTCTGATTAATTGCATGTGGCTCAATTTTTTATTCAAAAGTTGGAAATTTTACTTTTTCATCTTCAAATGTGATATTACTTATATAAGGGGCTGCAAAAATTTTTCAAACATCTTGGGATATGGGGCAGAGAAAAGGTTCAGAATCCTTACTCTAAACTGTTATTTATCTTGGGGTGGTGGTGGGGATTTATATTGTCATTACATCAATGATTTAGTGATTTTATTTCTCTTGGCATAGATTGATTTGTATTGTATCAAATAGGATTTAATTGTAAACCATGCAGAAGAGTTACCTTCAAAGATATTTGAAATTTTACCTGGTTTGAAGCCCCAATCATATATTAATCTATTTTATTAATCAATTGATCCAACTAGTTTTTGGCATTGGACTAGATAATTAGATTTCAGTATTATGTATAAGCTTTAACCTTACTGAAGGTAACTTATCTCCTTACCTTTCAAATAATTTTCAAAAGAATTTACTTTGTATCATTTTCATCCAAATTTTTTGTCCTTCAGTAATAGACCTAACAAATGAGAAGCAGCAACAGCAAGCTGCAGCTGATACTTACGAGAGTGAAGATATTCGAAAAGCTATTGCTGCCAGTTTACAAGACTCTACTGGGATGTTAGGAGGGCAGGTGACTCGAGAGGAACAAGATATCAGTCGGTAAGTAATCCTTTGTCAAAAAAGAATATTTAAAGGAGAATGCTGAATATGCATATAGAAAGTCAGATTTAGGTTTTTATGGTATTGAAATTTTCAGAATTGTTTTTTGTTGTTTTTTTGTTTATTTATTTATTTTTTCAGATTTATCTAGTTTATAAAAAAAAATAATGTTGAATTTGCATATTCATTCCATGTACATATCTGGCAATTCAATGGAAAGGGAGATGAAGAAACTGAAAACTGAATTGATTTTGGTTTTAAACAATGATGAATTAATGACGTATATTTTTGGATGGAGAAACAAAATTATAGTCAAACCATCATGAACAATGATATTTCGAATAAGATTACGTCCCCTTCAAAAGGGGACCGACTAAATTGGAAAAGAAATTTTTGATGCTAACTTTAGTGTGCAGTGACTGAATAATATAATAAATCCCATTATTGAGTACTATACAATATTCAAAGTTGTCTCTTGATAGAAGGAATGGTACAAAGTGATTACGTGAAGTTCTGCTTGCCTTCATTCCTGACACTTACCAACCACAAAACTCTTAGAAAACATTCAAAGTTCATCAAGAAATTTAGTATTGCGTTCTCCACCATCACAGCATTTATTAACTGCTTTGATTTAGCCTTGCCATCATTACTTTTTCTAATAAGTTTGATTCAGTATTTGTAGAGGAATGAAACTTTCATTTGCAGAGTTCTTGAAGCCAGTTTGGCTGAAACTAAACCTGGAACCAAACGGAAACGAAATGACTTGTGGTTTGTGGACCCTTTAAATCCATATTTGCGTAAACGAGAGGATTGGTGTCCTGTGGGATTGAAAAATGTTGGCAACACATGTTGGTTCAGTGCATTAATACAGGTAAGTGATAACTTGAGATATATTTTATCGACAGCTACTGTATTTAGCTATGTCCTCACTTAAATAAGCTGATCATGTTCCAAATTGATCTCAATGTTTTTACTAATATCAAATGATACAATGCTGCAGTTTATATTGCAACAAATTGGCAATACTTTTAATATACATTCATATGCACTCCATTTATTATTCAAAAGCTATCTAAAAAATTTAAGATTTCTTGCTATGTTAGTTTGCAGCTATGCACTAAGCAAGTGTCATATCAATGTGCATTTTCTTTTATTCATCAAAATTGGCATATTGACTGACGATGAGAAGGTGATACTTTCCAACTATGTGGAATGCAAGAGATTATGGAGCAAACGAAATGAACCACCACTGACCGTATCAAAAGCCAGTTTTCACCCAAAGATGATGCAGTGTAAATGGTGGGATAGGGAACAAAACCTCTATGAGCTTTTTCAGGAGAAGCAAATAATAGTTTCAAACAAGCACTGCTCCCAATAATTGAAAGCAGCAATTGATGAGGATCATCTGAAATTAGTTAAGAGAGCATAATATTCTATCAGGATGGTGCTAGATATTTTGTAATCAGGCAAAAATTGTTACAGCTTGGCTGGGAAACTATCACTCATCCTCCAATTTCTTTTGAAACAAATTCAGTTCTATGCAGATCTGTGAAAGGCCCCAAGAATAGTTCTAAGCTGAGGAAGAAAAAAGTGCTATGAAGAGAGAATTATGAAAGATGGCAGAAATAGTAAAACAAAATAGTAAATATGTTGTTTAATAAAGTTAATGTCGAAAATGAAAAAAGTTTTTTTAAAAATTTTCATTTAATAAACATTGCCTGATGTATCCTTCAACATATTAAAGTGAATTCTTCATCAATGTTACAAAAAAAAATAATTTAACTCTGAACACTTTTCACAATCTTTTAACTGTTTTTTTAATGAGGATTTTGTGGCTTGATAGTTTCAAATCATGCTTGTTCATTTATAAAAAGTATAAAATACCCTTTTGATTTTCTCTTTCAACTCTCATTTCCGCTGGAAAAGTTTTGCATTTTGGTCAGGCATCTTCTTGATCTGGTACCATTTACAAATAAAATTATAGATTTTTATAAATCTCAGGTATGATTGTGAAAATGTAATTTTGCTATATATCTTATGAAATAACAAATAAAAATTTACCTTTTGATATACATACTCACACACAAAGACACATACATACAATTGTACATAAGTAATTGAGAAGTACTTGGATATCAATAAAATTAGGACCAAAATCAAAGCAGATTTGTGTTGGGTTTTCTACTTGTTCATTGAGCTGCCCTTAAACCTTCTCCATTAATTGTATGTGCATATAAATACAGATCACACTGCCATGTATTCCTCAATCCTGTCTGTGCTTCCTGGCGAGCAAGTATAGTTCCTTACTCACTCGCATTATTTTCTCAATTTTACTCATCATTTAGGGATATTATATGGATTTTAAGTATATTTGTTCATTTTTGTTGGTTTGCCAAAAGTTTGTGTTCATATTTTTATTATTGTATCAAAATTTTTCTTTTTTTTTTTTTAATTATTTTTTTTCATCTTTCTCTCATCCACACTCTTTCTCTTTCACCTCTAAGATTAATTCTTCCATTTGCCTTCATCTGCTTGTTTGTTTGTTTGTTTACCTTTTTTTGTCTGATGGTCCATTCTGATGAGACTAATGATAAAGAATTGCAATCTTCTGAGAAACTCCTGTGTACTATTGCAAAAATAAACACAAAAAGGTACTTATCAGTAATCCTAGTTGTCCTATTCCATTATACCTTGTCTGTGGTAAACAACTTTCAAATGCAGCAATGGCTCCAGCAAAATTGAAAAGGCACTTCATGACCGATCAGTCATATGAAAAATGAAAGTGCTGATTATTTTAAAGGGCCATTGAAACCTCAATGAACAGAACTCTGCTTTTGTAAGTAAAGTGAGTGTTAGTGAAAAGGCTCAAGAAGCAAGGTTGCAGAAATTATCACACAGAAAAGGAAAGGTCAAACAATTGTTGAGAGCCTAATGTCAGCGTGTAAAAAGTGGGTAAAATGCTGGTATACATGATGCAGTATGATAAATTGAAAGTGTTCCACTTTTAAACCATACAATAAATTGATGTATTGATGACACAATGGTGAAGAGGTTTTGTGGGATAAATTGTAAAATAGAAGGTTTTTTTCTCCAGGTTGATCAGTCAACAGATATTACCAAAAGAATGTCACATTGTAGTTTTTGTAAGATTTGCCTATGGGGATATAATTCAAAAAAATTTTTACTGCTGCAAAAAATTGCTTGAGACAAGTAAACAAATAGACTTATTTGATATTTTGTCTGGAAAAACTGTATTGACATCTCTACTGATAGTGCCCTATCAATGGTTGACTCCTTAAGACGTTTTTTTCTCTTTTGTAAAACAAACTGTCGATATTGTCTCGACACCTTGTTTTCTTCACAGAGAGTTGCTGATTTTAAAATCTCTTGGAAGTGAATTGAAAAAGCTTTTTAATGATGCTAGAAAAATGGTCAACTTCATTGAACAATGACCTGTTCACTCCAGAGATCTGCTGAATGGAGGAGATCTAAATAGGTGCTTGGCCTGAAAGATGAATTGCAGGAATACTTTCAAGAAAACAATAAGCCTCTGTTTGCCAAGTGCTTTGAAGATGAAAAATAGTGGCTAGTATACTTAACAGACATTTTTAATCATTATGAGTCAGCTGAACACATCAAGACCCTGGAGGAAGTGTATTGACTTCGAGTGACAAGATTCATGGATCTGAAAGAAGTCTGATCGGGTTGCAAAAGGAAATCTTAACATGTTTCAACTACTGCTTGGGTGTAAGAGTGAAGGTTATCAGCAAATTTCAAGTCTTATTAAAAGCCACCTGGAAGAGCTTTTGATCAGAATCCAACATTATTTTCCCTCTTTCAACAGAGGTGTATGATTGGATTAGGGATCCATATTCTGAATCTTCTGCTTATTCTGAAAACTTGACTTTGGGAGAAGAACTTTGTGAGCTGCAGTTTGATCGTACATTCAAAATGAGATTTACTGACCTTTCCATGGACAAGTTCTTGATTTCTATGGAAGAAGTATATACTGCTGTTAGTCACCATTGTAAACAGGATTTGATCCCTCTATATTAACCTTAACTGACTTGGACGTAATCAGCCTAACAGTAGCTCATGTAAATGGTTCGTTCTTGTGTACTCTTATGAACTTGTTTTGTTGTTGATTAATTTGGTTACAGTTCTACAATAGTAAAGTTGCCAATTGAGAATTTTCTTTTCTTGTAGCTATCTTTAGGCAACATTACTGTAACTGAATCAACACAGAATTGGTGAAAATTGATATTTTGAATTTAACCTGAAATGGCGATGTTCAAGGAGAAACTTGAAGGTAACACCAGAGAAAAACTGGCCCAAGCCTTGGCAATCAAACTCAACGGATCAATGTTTATCTATGACTTTCAATAGATGATAGAAAGGACCCAGAAAAATTGGAAATCAAAGTCAAAGAGAAACTTTGAAAAGGAAAAACAAAACCATGAAGAAGCATTGAGTGAATTGGCGAATAGGCCTAGGAAGATAGGAGAGTCATCACAAATGCTTATGAATTTCAGGAATTAGTTGAGTTGACCTATATAACATTTGATAACAAAACTTGAGAGGCTATTCCTAAGGATTATTTTAGTAGGGAGCTACACCAAGATATGCAAGATGCTTTAAAATCCCTAGAAATTACAAAGCACTTCTATAAGTGCTGAAGACAGGTGTTAATGCAATGAAATCAGTTTTGCTGCCAGAAATCGTAGTTGTGGTTTTGGAGCTGGTTTCAGAGCCCTAGGACGTGGCCTCACAGTTTTCACAGAAAGGAAAACTGCTTGATGCAGCATATGTCAAAGTAGCCAAACTTTTATTTCGCAACTGTCCAATAAGATTTTGCCTATCATGTTGTGCTCGAGGCCAAGACACTTAAAATAAAAACTGCCTGAATTTTCTATGACAATATGGTCCAGATATCTTGAATATGAGAGAGAAATAAAAATGAAACCTCAACTGTTGTTGTATCGACCAAACTGGAGAGTGTATGTAGTAATGTTATATTAGACTTTGAATGTAGACATCTTTTAAATAAAGAGATCTGTTCTACAAAGGTTCCAAGGATAAGGGAGGATGAGATAAAAACACTCACATGTATATGGATTGCCTCCCCAAATGATTCCAGGTAATTCTGAAAAACTTATTCAAGTTAAATGCTATTTCTTTTTTTAAAAACTCTATTTTTGAAGAAACTCTGACCCTTCCACAATATAGGGCACAACGGGGGTCCTCACAGCAAAAACATGAATTTCCAAATTCTCTGGGCATTTTCATAATCACTCTATTAAATGTTCCAGCTGAAGATGTAATTTTGACTGTATACAAACTAATGGGAACATTACAAGCTACTGCAACTGCAGTCATTGAACCAGGCCTGTCTAGAGATATCCCTTTATTCAACTGTGATACCCAAATTTAGAGGATGAAAAAAAAATTAATGTCTTTGATTTCCAATTACAAAGATATATCCACCCAGAATCTGGAAAAACCTTGGAACTAAGTAATTGAATATGAAATTATTGCTGAAGATTCTGTGCCCATCTCTCAGAAACCAATCTGTGTACCAACAGCATGGGAGCCAGAAATCAATACTCAAATCACCAAAATGTTAGACCATGATATCATTGAACCATCAGTCCTCCTGGAATAGTCCTATCCTTCTGGTAAAGGAAAAGGACAATTCAGCATGGCTAGGGTCCTGACTATCTTTTTTTACCACCATCCTGGAACCACCCCAAACAATTTTAACTGGCCCGAAGGGAATGTCAACCACCCCAAAATTGTTTCTTTACTTTGTTGTTATCATCTATAATTGTTAGTTGCAAAATAAAAACACCATTAAAACGTTGAAGTAGATGATTATATCAACAGCTGTGCTAGGTCCGATTGTGTCTTGCAGCAAATTTTTGAAGATTTATTTTAGATTTTCCAGGATTCAGCAGATATATTGCCCCTCCAGAACATTGGTGCCCATCGCAGTTGCAGTCTGCTGGCCCCGCAGACCCCATGCACCAACTGATGATATTTATTTTGCTCCATTCATATAAATTGGTTTTATCTTGAACAGAACTGAAGAGTTATCTTCTAACTGTTGAGTTGCAGCAATTAATTCATTAGTCCACTATTAAATCATTTGCCAACATGATCTTCTATGACAATCAACTGAATATCCTTGGGTTGTGGACAAAACTAGACAATTCTCACCATTTTATGCAACATTAAAATCATGTTTTATAAACTAATCAGGTGATCAAGAAAATGATCAATAGATTAATTGATAATGAAAAGAATTATTAGTTGTAGCCCTAGTAAACTGTAGAAAACTCAGAATTAAGACAAGAATGCACACATCTCTGCCAACAATATTTTCAGGGGAAGTAATGTTCATGGATCCTTTCCGAAAATGAATCTTATTTCTATGGCGTATTGTCCACTCTTTTATAAAATTGGAGATGTTCGGCAGACAGGAGAAAAATTGGCAATATCATATGGTTTTGACTTATAATTGTAAGTTAATTCTGCAAGCATCCACTCCCAAATTCAATCAATTTGTCCACTACTCCTCAGATTTTCATTATCCTGTGGACAGTGTGTGTACATGAATGTAATTGAGGAAAAAAAAACAAAACAAAAAAAACATCTCAACCAGAAATCCTGGATCCGCCCCAAAATTTTACCATCTCTTTCTTACCTTATTACTTACCTCTGGACAAAAATTCATTGAAATCCATTCAGTTCTTTCAGATATATTGTGTGGACAGACAGACACAACCAAATTCTGTGTAAACCGTTCTCGATTTTGTTGACAGATGTAAAACAGATAAATTGGAGAACCCTATGCCTCATTAAAAAGGCTTCTACCACAGTTATCATACTTCAATCAATCCTATATTTCAAAGTTCCAAAGCAAGGGTCCTAAAAACAAAGGGAAATATAAATATGGCCAAACCAAAAAGTTCATGATGAAATGCTTTTCAAAAAAGCCAAATTTGGCTATGAAATGGCAACCCTGCTTTGAACTGGAGTTTTTGTGCCTTGCAGCCTCCCCACTACCACTGCTTTCACAGGGGTCCATTTCTGAGACAGACCAACATATACAGAGACAGATGAGAAAAATGATACCAAATTTATTTTTGTAATTCAATTAGTTATGACAATTCAAAGTTGGTTGTTTTTTTATTGTTTTTTTTTTTTCTTCGAATAATTTTTGACCTCAGACACACTTATAATTTCAACTTATTGAACATCAGACCTTATAAAGGTCAGAAGGAATGTTTGTCACTACGATGTATGGGATTCATTCACATAATGTTCACCTTAGCAGGCTGAGACATAATCGTGAGGTACTGTCAGGCTGGAATCTGTATATGTTAGATGAAGTTTAAGCCTGAATTGAGTATTTGTATACAAGCAGATAAACACGTTTCTCTTTGGAGAATCAAATTTCATCATCTAAATTAGCTTGAAAAAACTCATTGTACCCATATAATATATTGCTTTGATTTATCTTATACCTTTTTAACATTATTTGATTTTTCTTCTGGTGTGTTGAGGATTCTGAGGATTCTTTAACAAGCAGTTTGATTTTTGCATTGCTTGAACCAGCTATCAGAAAAATATATTATTTACCTTGTGAAATTCAAATTTATGGTGATGAAAGAAAATATGTAATGAATTTTATGTACAGGTTTCCTGAGACATGGAATCTATTTCAAAGGTTCCTCAAGGAAAAATCTTCATACTTGTACTGTAACAGACTTTTGTACTTTGCAAAAGCAAACGGATATACCTATCTTAGTAAACAGAAACCATTCAGATGACTGATATAGCAAGACAAATGATTCCTCAGTGTAAACCATTTTTTTTTTCCTCTTTTCCAGTCTTTATTCCATGTGAACCGGTTTAGGCACTTGCTGCTTAACTTTCAACCCCGTCAAGAATATGATTTAGGTGCTTCCAACACGGCAGTAAGTACTATGCAGCTTTTTTACTATATATGAATTGAAATTGTTCAAAAGTGGTTATTTTGATAAAATTGGAAATCTTCACATGCCTCGATATTGGAGATTTATAATTTCTCTAGGGTATGTATGTAGAAAAAATTGAATGAGTTTACTTAACAAAAAGATCCAAATATTAATACAATAAAACGAGGAATTTTAAAGATTACAAAAATTACAAATGATTTAAGTTATTTATTTATAAAAATTATTATATTTAGTGTATATCATCATTTGTCAATGGAACATATGCCATTTTTTTGTTATCAAACGATATTTCTCATTAAAATTGGTAACTAGTGATGAGTTTCAAAATATTCTATATTTGCAGGATGTCACTTAAAATATACTAATTTTACATGAGTTGATGATAGGGCCATAATCTGAAGATTTTTACAGTTTTCTGATTTCCCAATGTCCCAAACAGATTTCCATATATGTGCATGTTTATAAAGATATTAAGGGCATATGCATGAATGTATGCACAGATATGCGTATGCATGATTG
>CAUOPZ010000062.1:5000-52500 GCA_963457665.1 Thysanoteuthis rhombus | reverse complement strand
CTGGGAAAAGTAGATCACTACATCAACCTAGGACAACAAATCTCTATGGACCCTCAAAAGAAGAAGAAATCAAGCGAAGAATCACACTGGGATAGCAAGCCTTTGGCAGAGCAAGCTCAACCTTCAAAAATAAGAAGATCCCAATAATCCTTAAGAGAAGTGTATACAACCAATGCATCCTCCAGATAATCACTTATGGAGCTGAAACATGGAGCCTAATCAAGAGACAGATCCACAAATTGAGAACCACGCAACGTGCACAAGAAAGAATTATGCTTGGCCTCACTTGGAGGGACCACAATACAGCTCAGTACATCCGAGAAAAGACTAGAGTCAGGGACATCATAGAATCCAAAAATCTCAAATGGCGGTGGGCTGGCCATGTTGTAAGAATGGCGGACAACCGATGGACATTTAATTACATCATAATGATTACTGATATATTTTTATTTATTCATTTTGATATGCTAGAGATAAATATACAAAATTGAATGCGGCAATATGAACTCAAAAAGACATTAGTAGCCTGATAACTTTTCGAAAGTTCACTGATGACATGGTTTTGAAATATCAAGCATGAAGTATTTCATTTTGGTTGTATACATCAGGGAGGGGAGGAGGAGGAGACAAAACATCAGAGCAGCTAGTACTAAAGGCCTAGACCAAGGGTCACAAAAATGTTTGGTATCTAGCCCTGATAGATGGAACTATCCAAAGGAGTCATGACCTAGGGGTCAAAAGTTGATAAACACAACCAAAAGAGGGTCTATTGAACTTTTGGTGTTAGAAGCTGGCTTTTGTATAAGTACATAAGATACAACTGGATGATAAACCTTTCGGATCTGTATACAATTAGTTTTTATGTTATGTTTTGGAATAATATAAGAAAAGGAATAGAAGAAGCAAGGCTTTCTTGAAAAACTTTTCCATAAATATGATAGACTGACTTGAAATTATGATTATGTCAGCAGTAAAATTTGGAATGTTTCCATATTAGGCTGTTAATTTTGATGTTTGATGGATTTTTTTTCTCTGGGGGTCAAATAAGGGGTGAAGGATTCTATGCAAAAGCTGGTGGTCTAAAAATTCCGTGTTAGACAATTTGAAAAAACAAAAACTGAAAGGAAAAAAACATTTTTTAGTTTTTATATTTTTGTTTCTTTGTCTCAATTGAATATAATTGCACTATTTTGTAGAGTTGGTGTGTCACTGTCAAGATCATCCAACAACTTCATGGCATAAATTCAATAATTATCAACACTTGTAAAGTCAAGTACAGCGAATGTTTGTTGAAAAGGCCCGCAGGCACAAAAAATTCAATACCAATTCATGAAAACATTTTTTTTCAAATCTTTTCAAAGAAATGATGCACCTTACACAGGAGAGTTGGAGAGGAGGAAGACTGAAATAATTCACATCATCTTTCAGTGAATATGTATGCCTTATTTTTTCATTAGGTTTGTTTTTTCTACACCAGAAAAAAAATTGATTTTATTTCTGAACTTATTTTTTTTTCTGTAAAGTATATTATATGAGAGAATGATTATTTTTGTGTTTCATAAAATGAACAAAGATGTATATTTTCTTTTCATGCAATATTTTCTAGGATGCCCTCATCTGGGTTGTTATAAGTACTATGTATTGGCCATTGTTAGTAAGTTTGATAAGAGGATAAGGAGAGAGAGAGGGATAGATGGTTGCCATTAAAGAGTGAGATGAACATAGTTTACACACACACACACACACACATATATATATGTATGGTAGATGAGGATTAATTTTTAGAAATGAATAGCTTGAATGAAGACCTGGCCTTATGTCTTGTGACTTCTTCCTGTGGAGGTGGGCGTAAGAGGAGATGTACTGCACCAAACCACAAACTCTTGATCAACTGAAAGTGTGCATTCAACAGGTCATAGGTCTATCGAGGTCATACCAAAATGCTTACAGAAATAGGTGCCTGTGTTGAGTTTTAACCCAGCCTGCAGATTCTACCATTGTATGTTCATAGTAAAGTTAGTTTGATGACAATCAACCAATGAATAATAGTTATTACTAATTTCTGATAAAGAGTTTCTTTTCACCCATCCTGTATAATATGATTTTGCGTATCATCTACAAATAAATACTCTATGAACTTTCCTTTTCATAGGGATATTTTGAGATGTTCAAAATTTCACTATATTGAACTGATTAGAACTTCTCCTGTCTATTTTTAATCATTTCTATTATGCAATAAATGATTCTCTTTCTGAAGTTTAGCAAACATGGACATGGAAATTACAAGGTACACAATAATAGAACTTACAATCAAACAGAATTATAAAACAAAATGAAGAAATTTAAACTTTTATACCCTTTGATTTCAGGTAAAATTAATAAATCAATTTCTATTTTCTAGCACTGTCATCTTGTACACAACACAAAGGGAAATATCTCAAAATGAGATCATTTCCTACAAGGCAACTTGCATAAATTAAAAAAATTTTGATTTAATCTAAGGGTTGAATTTAGATGTAAAGAACAAAAAGCATTCTGAGATATGTTAAAAGTTAACTTGTTCCCAATTACAAATGATTATAAAGATCCTAATGATATAATACTACTAATTACTAATTTTATTACATATAGTAACTAATACCTAATTTATTAATCCAAATAAATCAGTGTATTTCGACAGGTCACCAATAATTGATTAGTAATCATTTTGACTACTTTTGCACTTGCTATTTGCAATTACCTTGGCAAGTTTGAACTCCTCACCACGGATGCCAATGATCTGCCAACCATCTTTATAATCTGAGGCTTATCAAAACCTTTAATTAATCCTTGAAAATAATTAATTTATATAAATGTGTTTGAAATAACTAAAAAAATTCATCTTCAAATATGCAGTTGATATATGAGTCATCAATTAAATGTTGAATCTTGTACAATACTGTTGTAGCTATAACCATGTAGTGAACAAAAATGTTGGTAGGAAATTGACACCTGATGAAAAATATCTAACTTGTACAAGTTAATTTTATTGTCAAAACTTTGTCACTGATAAATTCTTTTCACATTTTCTTTTCAGAGGTGGAATTGAATAAATTTTGCAATCTACAAAAGAAAGTTTATAAAATAAGACCTATATTTATATTCATACCTGATATTTTGACAATCTGGGTTTTTTTCTTGTGAGTATTGATGTTTTTGGAGGTTTTTCTCCAAATCTCATTAACACTTGTACTCCTCACAACTCAAATCCTGTTCCCAAGTGTAATAATCATTTATTGCAAGATAGAAGCCCATGTCTATTTTAGGTCGATAGCAAAATATAAGCCCCAACAGAACTGGGTTACCATCAATCACAATAAAACAAATTTTTAGAGTTGGAGAACTGCAATGACAGAAATTTCCATCATCCACAGAACAAGGGTTAAAAAAGTAAATAGTGCTCCACATATACTACTTCATGCCTTCTCCAAGGGCATTCAGAGTAAAAGCAAAAAACCAACAGTCCAACCCAGAATTTGAGGTCTTCTCGCCAAGTCCAATCTCTGTACTGTTACCAGCTTGCATCCCCCGCAACTCCATCAAAGGGTCACCCATCTCAACAACAGTCTCATAAAAGTAGAGGTAGCCTGTCCAACTTTCTATTTTCAGCCTAAACAAGGAGAGCTATGGCTTTAATTGTACATCCTACAGATATCACAGTCAATAACCATACTCCAAATTTATTTTACGTTGGAATGAAAGACATTAAATTAAATAAATTTTCCACTGTTATTGGTGATGACTATTAGTATTTTCACTTTTTCATTGAAAAATGTTCTTTGAGAATGTATTTTTAAGATAAAAAAAAATAAAGAAATTACATGGATATCTTCTTTTGAACAAATTTGATTGATTCAAAACTTTTTTTTTTAAATACCAGGGTCTTCATCTAATTGCTATTTCTACATAGGGGTATTTTCAAAACTAGGAAATATATAATTCAATAAAAATTGTAAAAACACTCAATTACTTCAAGTCAGTGGTTATAGAACTGGGATCCAGGATCCGTCAAAGAACCTGACTCTGCAACTCAGGTGGCAGAGAAACAATTGCATCCATCGCACAGCCATAAAAATACATTATTGTACTGTGTATGTACACAAACATGTATCATGTATTAGAATCAAAAAAAGAATGTAACCCATTTTGAATATATAATTTTTAAAAGGTCCAAAATTGCTTTTTTAGATCATTAATTAGTCTAAAACCTAAATGCTTAAAATAGGGGTCTGCCAGAATATTTCATTAGGGGTCCATGAGTTTTCGAAGTTTTAGAAACATTGTTCATGTACAGTACATATGTCCAAAAGAATCAGCAGTTGGTCCATAAAATGTATAACTTGGCAACGTCACACCCTTCCCCTCACCACCACTTTTGCAGCATATAAACAACATTATTTTACATCCATATGAGCAAGGATTGCTCATTTAGAGTATTTAGAAAACAGATAAAGACTTTCTAAATATGTTTTTGACAAACATTAAAGCATTGAGAGGAAAAAAAGGGGAAAAATTTTTGCAAGTTTTTATCAAGTGCTAAAACTTGACTATGTGATATTGAAAAACCATTGTGTGAGTGAGGGAGCACTATACCCTCAATCCTAATGAGGATTTGTCACTAGCATCTCTTATCATTTACAAGATAAAAGCACCTCTTCTAGATTCTATAGAACAGCTCCAATTATTGGATCATTAAACAAAGAGATTTTGAATTATCACATTAGAATATAGTATCTATTAAACTAAAACATATATTGGTATTCAAAGAAAGCATTTAATATTTTTAAATTCATCACAAGAACAGTAGTCAGTCTCTTCATTTTCATTGTTAATGCAGAACTCTTTTTCACCACCACTCTGACAATTCTGTCAGCAACTGAGCTCAACATTTGCAATGCACAGCACATCATCTTCGATACTGGAACAACTTACTAACTGAATTCGCAAAGTTTCTAACTTCAATAATTTCTGAGATATGGGGAAGTTTTTGATTAGAGCAACTACATCTATAGCTCAGTCACAATGAAAACAGAGCTATTATTTTCTTCTGCTCATTATTTTATGCTTAACAAATTATTTCCTTTGCAAAGTTTTTTTCTTCTTTTTTTAAAAATATATTAACTGACGAAGATCTGAGCGAGTTTTCATAGTATGGAGATATTATGTCACAAATTCAGTCAAAACACCTGGTTGTCTATGATTATAAGATCCAATGTATTTCCCACTAATCATTCTTTCCCTTCATTCAAAATGCCATGGACTGATATTACCTGACATTTGCTCTCCCCAACCATTTCTATAAAACAAAATTATGAAACTTACAGAGCAGTTCATTTTCCCAGGAAACAATGAACCCTTTCACCTAAAGTTATGAACAAAGATTTGTAGAAACACACAGAGAAAGTCATTTGTAACTTGAAGTCAAAAGGTTCATTGTATGACTAATGGAAATTTTCATCATTTGCTATCAAGCCATCAAACTGCAATGACTGAATTTCAGTCATCAACAGTTAATGGGGTAAGTTATAACTTGACAAGCATCAAAGTTTTTCCGATTTACTTCTTAATTCAAGATTTTACAAATCTCAAGAAATACAAAAACTTGATTCTTCTCTACATCCATGCAGGAGCTTTCTTATTTTTCAGAATAGGGAACAGTATTATAAATTTCATTTGCATGCAGCAAAATCAGGAACTTCTTATAAAAAGTGCTTGTAGGCTCTCTTCTTTCCATTCCCATCTATAAGTTCGGTATAATGGCTTATCTCATGTGCCCATTGATATATCATACACAGCCCGATCTCCAGAACTGTTTCTAATGCATAAACAACTGGCCTGGGACCAGTGCAGGGAGTAATTAAGGCTGGCTTTTGAGCCCTTCTCTTTTGGTCAATCATAAATGAGTTTTATTTATATATATATATATATATATATATATATATATATATATATATATATAAAGCTAGCCACTGTCCCTGTACCCTACCCTTGCTTATGCTTAGCACAAGGTGTAGACATGCTAACTAGATACTAACAATAAAACTAACTTTGCTAGCCACACAAGGTGCACTTCTAACACCCCAGCAAACCAAGATCAGAGATAGAGACATGTATTTGTACACATGCACAGGTGTAGATATATCAAAAGACAGATGAAGGGATAGATTTGGGTATGCATGTGTGAATTATGAATTGCTTAAAATAGATATAAGATATAAGAGAGTGGGTACAATTGGGTCTGTCTACAACTTATACATCAGCAAATGCAGTGATTGATGGGAGAGCAGCTGCTTATGAATGTATATAGACAAAATGCTATAATAGTGTGAACTTGTATACATGGACATGTATAAAAAGCTTTTGGGTGTATGTCTATACACACATACACAGTGCCAGACTAACATATATAGTAAACAAGTCCCAGCTCAAGATTTCACCTTATACAAAGCCTGGTCCTCATGACTAACATTTCTTCCATATAAGTAGACAACAGAATTTTTTGTTATTAATTCAAGTATCATTGAATTTGGGATTTATTATTTGGTAGAGCAGAAAATGCATCTCATTTGTTTTAGCTAAGAACAGTATAGTGCTTGTGGTCCATGAAGAGGCGATGAAAAAGATGATTGGTGACTACAAAACAAGAACTGATTAACTATTTATGGCTTTGGCACTGAGGATGTATTCACCTGTCAATACCTCCCTACTGCACCAAAATCCTCTGTCTGCCGTTAGTACTAGTATTCTACTGAGCATTTCTTTGAAGTTCCAATATAATTTGAGATGATGGTCAGGTGAATGAAAAATAAGATTGATAAACTATGAAATGTACAGGGTATCTTGCATGGAAAGGGGATAATAAACCTTTCAACAGATCATTGCAACAGAGTAGTGAATTTGATCCTTAGTGTGACCTTGTATCAAACTAGGTTAAATTTAGTAAATAGAGACATGTGGTAACTGGTTTTAACCAAAGTATGAATAGAACAAATAAGTATATGCTTGAAAGTTTGTTCTTGAAGGAGCCAATATTGACAAAAAAAACAAGAGCATGGTTATCATGCCAAATATAACACATACAGATGATGCCACTAATTATAATCATAAATAATGTTATTTAATGGTTATTAATATAATCACAGCAACTCCTTCATCAAGCTACATAAAGACTGAACCCTTCCAACTCCAAAAAGGAATAAGACAAGGCGATACCAGCTAACCCAAACTCTTCACAGCCTGCCTCAAGATGATCTTCCGAAACCTGGACTGGGAGAATAGAGGAATTAAAATAGACAGCGAATATCTGAGCAACCTAAGATTTGCAAACAACATAGTCCTTTTTGCAGAGAACCTACACGACCTCTTAGATGAACTAAACGAAGAAAGCAAAAATGTCAACCTACATATGAACTTCAGTGAAACAAAAATCATGTGCAAAGATCACATGAAGAATAAGGACATAACTGTCAAAATTGAAGATTCAAAACTGGAGAAAGTAGACCATTACATCTACCTAGGACAACAAAGCTCTATGAAACCCAAAAAAGAAGAAGAAATCAAGCGGAGAATCACCCTAGGGTAGCAAGCCTTTGGCAGAGTAAGCTAAACCTTCAAAAACGTGACAATCCCAATAATCCTAAAAAGAAGTGTATACAACCAATGCATCCTCCAGATAATCACTTATAAAGCTGAATCATCCAAGAAAACCCGCGAACTGAAAACCATGCAATGTGCGCATGAGAGAATCATGCTCAACCTCACATGGAGAGATCACAATATATCAGGAAGAAAACAGGGTTCCGAGACATCATAGAATCTATTAAAAACTCAAATGGCAATGGGCTAGTCATGTTGCGAGAATGAAAGACAACTGATGGACATCACAACTCACAACATGGCCTCAGTTTTGCATGTGGTCTCTGGAGATCCAACAAAATACAAGATGGAGAGATGAACTAGACAAATTCAGAAAATACTGGCTCCATGACGTCCATGATAGAGAAATGTGTCGGATCCTGGGGAAGGTCTATGTCCAACGACAGACGTTGAAGGACTGATGATGAAAATCAGAATCAGTCAGTGCTTAACCCATAATTCAAAGTGATCACAATAAGCTGCTTCCTCGAAATATCTCTTTCAGACTGTTATTAGCAGAAATTAATCTAAAAGACACTGTCCTAAACTGATCACAATAAGTGGTTCTTCTGTATTATAGAAATGATAATGGCATTTGCAACAATTGGAAGAAAGGCTACATGACAATTTTCTTTCTGCTATGGTGAACTATACTACCATAGATGAAATATAATACAGACCGTCCTAATTTTACACCAGAGAGGGGTTGTTCCTAGGAAGGAGCAGTTTAAAAAGGTCAGAACAAAAATCAATCTATGCATCCAAAAATTAATAAGTAACTGTTTTTGATCATTATCAATTTCAAAATATTATTTGAAGTAGCTAAATAACATTGTAATTAGTTAATGAATAACCACTTCACTAGTTATTGTATGGGAATTGCTATATTTTTGAAAATCGCTTCAAAATAAAGAATGATCTACGAATAGGCATGTAAACAAAAAAAATCACATTTGTAAATGCTGACCTCATTTTTGAACCAATTGGTCGAAATTACTCCAGTGGCACCACCAGCAGCGGAACCACAATCACTTTTTCTTTTTTTTTTTTTTTTTTTTTTTTAGAAGAAAAAAATATAGACAAATTCCAAAATGCATTGTAAATTGGCATAAGTCAAGCAAAACCTAAAATCAGGGCATCCTGTAAATTAGTTAGGAAAATTAACTGAACTTAAGGGACAAAATAGGGACCCTCAAAATCAGATTTATCATTAGGTGCCTTTATGAAGAATGTAGTTTCTTTTGAAAGACCATGGACAATTCAGTAACTTATTGATACCTACACACCAATCACCATGGATATTTATAAAAGAGTGCATCACTGTAGAACTAAAAGTTGAGACACACACTATGCAAATGACAGACTAAGCATAAATTTGTTTTAAATCTACCATGATGTTCATTGCAAGCCATAGATTATCAATTGTGAGAATCCATATTACAGATCCTAGTGGAATCAGAGAGAGGAGGATGCAAATACAATAAAGCATAAAAATGTACTGAACAACAAGTATATCAGTGGCATTTATTTTGGGTATGCGCCACACGCCTTCCACAAAAGGAATATCAATTGGATTATATAAAGGGCAGTAATGCTAAAAATCACAGCGTTCACTCCTCACCATCCACAGCTGGTTGCATCTATATCTAGAAATGGGAGAAGCTATGAAAATAAGGAGAGGAGGCACGCTATACTTCAAGAGAACAACTTGCTTATCATTCATCACGTTTTCATTATCATTGAGCTTTTTCTTTCCAATTTAAGTTTAAATTTAATCAGGAGTTCAAGCTTTCAACCGGTATTTCTTAAATAGGTGAGAAAAGGCTTTGATCTCCCCTATCAAATAAGCTGTTAACACCAGTTAATGGTGTTTTGCCAGTTTTTTTTTAAACACACAAATGAAAAATTATTTCTTCATTCTTTCTCTCTGACAAAATAAAAAAGATTTCACAAAATTTCAATAACATTTTCAAAACAGAGGATCAAAATTTTTCAGAAGCAGACTACATCAGTCTGCTGATGATGAAAATCAGGAACTTGTAATCTGCACTATAATGAAAGAATTCTCTATCTACTTTCTAATACTTATTACTTTTGTCAGACTCCTAGAGAATTGACTTTGTTATTGCTATTCATCAAAAATGGAATTTAAAATTTCTGACTTTGACATGAGAAGGAGAAAAGAAAAGTGATTCCATGATGTCATGTTCAGTCAACCATCAAATGCAAGTTCTCTTCTTTTTTTTTTCTGTAAACAGAATTTCTGTTATGGAAAATATTTTTTTATGATAAGTATATATATTTTATTTTTTCAACGTAGACTACCTTACTACTAACATTTCTATTCCTTGCTCCTGAGGTGGCATATCAACCATTGAGCAAAGTAAACACTTCCTTCACTTCAATAATAGTGGCAGATTAACTATTAAGCTGAAAATACCTTTTCATTCTTTCTTTTGAGTTCAGAGTTTATATTCGTACATGACAATGACCAGAAGAAAATGAGTGATATCATCCACAAAGAACCATCTAATACTCTGCTGGCCTCAGTTGCACATGCGATCTCTGGGAATCCATGTCATGAGTCACAATGTCCATCAGTTGACTGCCATTCTTGCAACATAGCCAGCCCATTGTCATTTGAGATTTTTAATGGATTCTATGATGTCCCTTACTCCTTTCTGGAGCTGAAATAGGTATGAATCTTGATGTAGCCTGATAAAGGAGCTGCTGTGATTGTATATACGTTTCAGCACTCCAACATGTACTGGATCTACACATTGTTAAGTGATGGCCTCCATGACCTTACAGATTTCGAACGCCTTTTTGAAATCGATAAATGCTACGGCGAGTGAAAGGAACTATCAATAAAGGAGTTGAAATGAGAAACAAATAATATTATATAGAGAAATGAATTGTTTTGTTCACTTTTTAGATTTTAATGAAGCAAGAGAGTTTAGCGCAGCAAGCTTGAATAGTTCAAAGTTTCTATCATTTTTTGTAATAATTAGTATTACTATAAAATAAACAAACTTCAATCTAATCATACATATAGTACAGATTATAAATGGAGTGTGATGGAGTGGAGGGTCTCCTCGTTGGAGAGGTAATGGGTCCTGCAAGGTAGTACAACCTGTGACAATAAGCACAATACACCACTGATATACAACACCCATTAAAGTTATAAAATAAAATTTTTTAAAATACACAGGATCTAAATAGTTGAATAAAATAATATACTAATGTAAATTTTTAAAAAATTTTAAAAATAAGAAAAATTCAGTAACAGAGAATCCGATAAAAATTGCAGAGAAAAGTTCAAATGAAAAGATGACTCCTGGCTGCTATGGCTAGATCTTGGGGATGGGGGTGGATTACAGATGACCTCCTGAAAAGCTAATGCTTTCCACTTAAAAGGAGATCCATCTTATAATCAATAATGTCAGAATCTCTGATTACCTAGTCTACTCAGGCCATTTCCAGCTCTAGGATAAAATCTGATTCCCAAAATCAGAGTTCTTAATTAGGCCATTTCGAACAGGCAGATCTTCAGGATTTGTTCTTATAACTGAAATAACCCAGAAAAAGATATAAGGAAGACATATACAAAAAGTAAGAAAATAATTTTTCATATATTTATTCTTCTTCCATAGAAAATATACTTAGCATGTAGTAAAATAATACACAACAAAATATAACATGGCGTGACAAACTAAATGAGTTCAGAAAGTACTGGCTCCAAGATGCCAAATACAGAGATATGGTAAATTTGGGGGAAGGTCTTAGTCCAATGATGGCCACCAAAAGGCTGATGATGACTGTGAAATATAAATATATATATATATATATATTTCACAGTTAGAAAAAAGAGGCTGATGTGAAAAGGTGTTGTCAAAAGAAAAAAGGGGCCAAAGTCAAAGGGAAAAAAATGAACGGGGGGGCAATGGAAAGAAAAAGGGCTAACAAATGGAGAGGGGGGGTCGACGTAGGGGACTTTGTAGAAAAGGAGACGGGGGGGACTTTGTAGAAAAGGAGACGGGGGGGACTTTGTAGAAAAGGAGACGGGGGGGACTTTGTAGAAAAGGAGACGGGGGGGACTTTGTAGAAAAGGAGACGGGGGGGACTTTGTAGAAAAGGAGACGGGGGGGACTTTGTAGAAAAGGAGACGGGGGGGACTTTGTAGAAAAGGAGACGGGGGGGACTTTGTAGAAAAGGAGACGGGGGGGACTTTGTAGAAAAGGAGACGGGGGGGACTTTGTAGAAAAGGAGACGGGGGGGACTTTGTAGAAAAGGAGACGGGGGGGACTTTGTAGAAAAGGAGACGGGGGGGACTTTGTAGAAAAGGAGACGGGGGGGACTTTGTAGAAAAGGAGACGGGGGGGACTTTGTAGAAAAGGAGACGGGGGGGACTTTGTAGAAAAGGAGACGGGGGGGACTTTGTAGAAAAGGAGACGGGGGGGACTTTGTAGAAAAGGAGACGGGGGGGACTTCGTAGAAAAGGAGACGGGGGGGGGGACTTCGTAGAAAAGGAGACCGGGGGGGACTTCGTAGAAAAGGAGACCGGGGGGGACTTCGTAGAAAAGGAGACCGGGGGGGGGACTTCGTAGAAAAGGAGACGGGGGGGGACTTCGTAGAAAAGGAGACGGGAGGCCCGACGTAGAAAAGAAGTCGGGGACTCTTTTGACCCAATAAAAATGAGAAAAGATTCAACCACCATGATTTTGGATTTTCCTCCTGATTTTGATTTCTAAAAATGTAAATAAACATTCCTTCTTGATTGTCACAATATCGATTTTGACCTCATAGAGCAAAAAATTTATCGCCCATAGATTTTGAGCCCCAAAATAGGAAAAAAATTCCAAAGGATTCTGTTCAAAATTGAAAAAAATATTCCCTCAATTTTGATGCCTAAAACAAGAAAAATCCTCGACATTTCAACCTCTAAAAGCAAAAGAAAAAAATTTTCCCCTCAAGAAGATTCCCGAATGAAAAAAGTCTTCCCCCTCAATTTTTGACACCAAAATGTAAATAAAATATTTTGATTTTGACCCCTAAAAGTAGCAAAAATTACTACCCCCCTATTTTGCCACCTAAAAGTGAAAAAAAAAATGATAGTCATCCTTCAATTTTTTACTCTAATAGCAGAAAAGCTCCAACCCTTGATTTTGACTCCTAAAAGGAAGAAGAAATCACCCCGCATTTTGACACTTGAAGTAAAACGTAAATATGATTCCTCAACTTTGACTAAAAAAGTTAAAAAATATTCCAACACTCAAAAGGTGGGAATAAACTTACCCAAAAGAATGGAGAAGAGTAAAAAGGAGAGAAAGAGAGGAGAAGAGTAAAAAGGAGAGAAAGAGAGGAGAAGAGGAAGAAAAAGAGAAGGGAGGAGAGAGGAAAGAGAGGAGAGAGAAGAGAGAAGAGAAGAGAGGAAAGAGAAGAGAAGAAAGAGAAGAGAAGAGAGGAAAGAGAAGAGAAGAGAGGAAAGAGAAGAGAGGAGAGAGAAAAGAAGAGAGGAGAGAGAAAAGAAGAGAGGAGAGAGAAAAGAAGAGAGGAGAGAGAAAAGAAGAGAGGAGAGAGAAAAGAAGAGAGAGGAAAGAGAAGAGAGGAGAGGAGAGAGGAGAGAAGAGAAGAGAGAAGAGAAAAGAGAGGAGAGAAGAGAGGAGGGGAGAGAGGAAAGAGAAGAGAAGAGGGGAGAGAGGAAAGAGAAGAGAAGAGAGGAAAGAGAAGAGAAGAGAGGAAAGAGAAGAGAAGAGAGGAAAGAGAAGAGAAGAGAGGAAAGAGAAGAGAAGAGAGGAAAGAGAAGAGAAGAGAGGAAAGAGAAGAGAAGAGAGGAAAGAGAAGAGAAGAGGACAGGAGAGAGAAGAGAAGAGGAGAGAGAGGAGAGGAAGGAGAGGAGAGAAGAGAGAAGAGAGAGGAGAGAAGAGAGAAAGGAGAGAAGAGAGAGGAGAGGAGAGAAGAGAGAGGAGAGGAGAGAAGAGAGAGGAGAGGAGAGAAGAGAGAGGAGAGGAGAGAGGAGAGAGAGGAGAGGAGAGAAGAGAGAGGAGAGGAGAGAGGAGAGAGAGGAGAGAGAGGAGAGGAGAGAGAGGAGAGGAGAGAGAGGAGAGGAGAGAGAGGAGAGGAGAGAGAGGAGAGGAGAGAGGAGAGAGAGGAGAGAGAGGAGAGAAGAGAGAAGAGAGGAGAGAAGAGAGGAGAGAAGAGAGGAGAGAAGAAAGGAGATCAGTACAGAAAAAAGAAGAGAGAAAGAAAAAGGGAAGACGACAAAAGACAAAAGACGACAAAAGACAAAAGAAGACAAAAGTCAAGAGAAAACCGAAAAGTCAAGAGAAAACCGAAAAGACAAGAAAAAACCGAAAAGACAAGAAAAAACCGAGAAGACAAGAAAAAACCGAGAAGACAAGAAAAAACCGAGAAGACAAGAAAAAACCGAGAAGACAAGAAAAAACCGAGAAGACAAGAAAAAACCGAAAAGACAAGAAAAAACCGAAAAGACAAGAAAAATCGAAAAGACAAGAGAAAGAGGAAAGAAACAAAAGAGAATCTTCCTGTCTAGCAGAAAAAAAGAAAACAAGAATAGACAGTTCACACAAATTTCAAGAATGAACGAGTTTGGGTTGAAAGTAATTATTTAGCCTTTACATTACTGGCAGCTGTCCAGCTCAATGGTTATTCTATTTACTCTGTCTAAATTGAGTGAAATATTGACAATGTGATGTTAGGAGGATAAATTTCTATGTAATATAATGCAATTTATAATTCAATATGAGGCTTCTTTCTTCATAAAGAATGCATCTTTATTTTCGCAGATTGAGTCAAGAGAAAAGAATCAAAAAAGTTTTTTATCACTTTCCCCACCAATTTGAACCCCCCCCCCCTAAATTATGTTCTGTTCGTGTGTTGGCTTTAGGGGATTTTTTTGTTTTGTTTTTGTTTTGTTTTTTTGAGGGAAGTTTCAATAACTACTTTGCTAAAGACACTTTCCTGGGATCAAATCCGTACCCAAGGAAAATTTTATGGATTTATATCCAGTAGTTCTGGTGGTAGGCGAGTATATACAGACAGACAGACAGATGGATGGACTTTTGGCGGATTATAATAGGATAATATAAACACAATATTGTAACATGATTTGGGACTGTATAAATTCATGAAAGCTCTAAAATAAAAATTCTTTTTTAACTGAAATGTGCAAAGTTTCTTATACAACATGGAGATATGCAGAGAGAAAATGTTTCCACACAAACACACAAATGAATATGTATTATTTTGTTTTAATTTTTCTTTCATCATTTCCCAAGAACATGGTCAAATAAGGAAAAAAAAGTTGACTGTCCCTTTTTCCATTCCAATATGGCTGTCCTAAAATACAGCGATTTTCATGGAGATCTAAATAACCCCTAGGTAAAATGCTTCTGTGGCACCAGCTTCAGACATCAAGAGAATCATGACATCAATCACAGTCAACAATATTGTTTAGACTCAGGATTTACTCTCTCAAAATAAAGGAGTGGAATGAGGACATTCTATCCCATTACTGCCTCAGCATTCTGAAACATCCCCATTTATGGAACCCGCCTGAAGAAAAGTATACATTGTGTTCAAAAAATGGACCAAGATGATGACAACAGTCAAAAAAAAAAAACTTATTAGACGTAATATGATTCAGCTTCCTTAGATGTAGCATTGTCAATTAATAATTTTTGGTTAGTATTTATTCCACTTTTCAATGGCTTTTCATTGAAAATCATATACAGTGTGGATCAGAATAAAGGAATAAGCCTATGAATAGTCTGTTTAGAAAATTAGAAAAGCAGACACTTAAGGATAAGGAATGCTGGTTTGAATCTTTTTATCTGATTCACACTGCTTACCAACAATCATTGAATGACAATGAGTTGCAATAAAGAGCAACTGAAATAATTATGAAAATTCGATAACTGACAATGCTCTCTTGGAAATTTGAATATTTTTGAATGAAAAAGAAAAAAAAAGACGAAAAAAGGAAGAAGAGCCAAGTGAAACAAGGGAAAAAATAAAGAAAGTTATTCAAGATTACCTTGGTTTTGACACATGGCCACAAGTATGAGACACCCAGTCAAGATTGAACTCATTACAGAGTGGTGATTATTATTGAAACTAGTGGGGAAATAGTAAGGTAGCTCGAGATTTGGGGAAACAGCTTGGCTCTTGAGGGGCTCCCTCCAACATTTAGGAAAATTTGATAAAAAAAGGAAAATTTGCAATAGATAAACATGAACTATCGCTTAATCATTAAAAGAAACCCTGAAGACTGACCAATTGGATTAAGGATACTTGAATGTACAAATATATCCTTATAATTGTCAAACTCCTACAGAGTAAACTTTATGCAATTAATTAGATGTAAAAATTCAAGATCTTGAGATTCCAGCATAGAACAGAGAGGGTAAAAAAGACAATGATTTCACGTCAGAATCTATTGCCATGTTGTGGGGGACAGGATTGTTTTGTTTTGTTTGTAGTTAAATGACTGGTTTTCTTTCGTTTGATTTTTGAAAAGTCCTCTACCTCATTTACTCTCCTTTTGAGTTTCCCCATTTAAAATACGGATGAATAAGTCCCTGTTTACAACTAAATAGTAATAGGTAATTGTTCAGTTTAGCTTATGAAAAACACTAACACAAAAACCATTTCCCAAACGACAACCTTAATTATTTAACTTCATCTCAATTGTTCAGTTGTGATAAAAAGCAAAAACAATTACAATGAAGGTAAGAAGTAACAAAAATGAATAATGATGAAGTATACAAATATTCAGTTTTTCTTTTCAGTGAAAACCTACTAAATATGGTAGTAGCCATTCTACTTGTAACCAGTAGATCTTCAGATCAAATCTACCTCAAGGTGACAATTTTTCTTCCTTCATTTTCTTAGTCAGAGGCGGAATAACAATTAGGTTGATTAGGCTTTTCCTTTACATATGCCTTGCTTTGGAGGCCAGAGGTAGATTGACCATTACGCTGAGCATGCTTTTTCTTTGTCTTTCTCCCTTCCTTGCTATTAGATTGAATAGACATTTTACATCCTCCTTTCTCGTATGTAAAATATAACAACAAATTCTTTCCCTCTTCTAAAGCCAGACTCAGGTGGACTTGTTTTGCTACAGTTTGCAAATCCCATTTACAGATTTTTAGATTTTAATGGAGCAAGTGAGTTTGACCCTGGTGCAGCCAAGCTCGTTGTATAACACTATTTCCCAAAATCTTTTCGACAGCCAACCTATTTTAGAGCATATATTTCATCAGCACCCCTTATAAAGTCAGTTAGAAATTATTTATTTACATGAGTTCAGAAAAAAACCTAGGAAATACTTGAAGTTCAAACAGCTCTAATGTAAAATCAGCTTTTCAGACACACAACTTGATGCATTGGAGGTTTAGATTGTATCCCCCTTCACCACCCCTTGTCTTCTGATGACCCTATTGGGTGTGGTAGCGCCTACTTTTGGGATTCCCCTTCATACTCAGCCATACCATGGGGCAGGGAACACAACTGAAAAGAGATAGCAGGAGGAGAAATTGAAATAAACATTTTAAAAGAAAGTAGAGAGCCAATTGCAGGGGGTGGGGATAATCAGGTGAAAGTCTTGTTTTGAAATAGATCACGTCTATTGAAACTGCATATATTATTTTACTTGGTTGGATAACTTTCTACCTCTTCCACAAGATTAGGTCAATGGACTCAACAGAATGGGCAAGCATCATGATAACCAAATCTGTGCACTAAATAACCTCAGGCATGTCGACACTTTTTCCATCAAAAATTCTGAAGTAATACAAAATATATAACTGTGGGTATTTCCTGCTGGGGATTGTCTCACCAAACTATACTAAACCCAGCCGTGGTTCTGGATTAGTAAAAGAAGGCAACAAAACGGAATTTCGTTTATATGTTTTATATAGAATATTGATTATCAATATCTCTGGAGACGAGAAATGCCTATTCGCAGTTGAAAAGAGGGGAGGCAGATTATTATCTAAGTCAAAATGACGACTGGTCTCTCATGTCACGAACGGTAGTCTACTGAATGGTAGCAGCGGTTGACGGTTACTAAGGGCGGCCGGCTGACACGAGAGAGAGAGCTGGCACGAGTCTCTTCTCCAAACCCAAATTTTACTCTGCTTGCTTGTTACGAAAATTCCCTTATTTAAGCACTTGGTATCGACACTGTATCTCTTGTAACCGACTTCCCTTATCTCTCCCTCTCCTGCCATCTCGACCTTTCCGGAAAAACCCAAAACATTGATCCTCATTCATCTCGCGCCGCAGGTCTGTTCAATATCATAAATTAGTCTCCCCCTTTCCCAAAGACTCTGCAAATAACTTTTCTTTCATAAGCTTTTACTCTCTCTCTCTAGACCCCAAACACTGACCCTTATATCTGGCTTTGTTTTCAAACCCAGTATTTGACAGATGACACTAGATTGAAAAAGTACAGATAACTCAACTTCCCATGACATGGTCATCGAATCGGGAACAAAACCTTTTTCCCAAAAGCATTTGTTTTTGCAACCCAGGCCTTGACAGATGACACCAGATTGAAAAAGCACAGGTGACCCAACTTCCTATGACATCTCGAAAAACACATTATCCCCTTTAACACAGATAACTCCTTTTGTAATAACAATAGTAATTACTGGTAATAACCATAGTAATTTTTAGTAACAGCCATTATAATTTTTGTAATTTTCAGGACGGGGGGGGGGGGGACTCCTGGCCCTCTAGTGTCACATCACAGTATAAATGGAAATTCACTCAAGATAAACAACAGAACAGATTTCCTCCTCTCTGCTAAGATGAATCTATTGAGAACCTGTTTGATTTCACTAGTTTATCTATATTACACCTATTTGGTTACAAAAATAAAGATTTGGTACAGAAGGAATTTTCACAAAAGATAACAATCCCTTACATACAAATAATATGATACAAAATAAATAGATATATACAAGAACAATAGATAAAACACGTGTATTTTAGTCTATTTTCCCTGCAAGCTTAATCCAAGTATGGATGTCATGTTATTTGATGATTTTGATACTGAAGCTACTTATTTTAGTCCCAAGACTAAACAAATTTAGTTTTGTGAGGCTTAAAATATCTGGCAACCTTGATTCACACACACTCTTTCAAATTTCTTTAGTAAAGGATATGTTTATAAAACCTATCTCTTCATAATTTTAAGAAACTAAGGATGAATTATTTATATAATACAATATGGAATGTAGAAATAATTCCAACTACTTCAATGGAAATACAAGTTGGAATCATGTAAGCAAAAGGGAACACCTGTGCCTATATAACAAGCCAGCATTACAAGTTAGGTTCACATACCAGTGATGGACATCACTATCTTGGCATCTGGGTGAACATTTTTTCAACAACTTCAACAATATTCCAACAAAAATAACAACAGTACTTTTTCGTTATCAGTGCATCACACATTTCTAGTTCCTGCAATACCCACAACCGTTCAGTTTTTTCGGTATCTACTCCTTTAGCTGCTATTAGTTTCTATTGAACTACAGTAATACTATTAAGGAGTATATCACTGAAGGATCAATCCATTCAGATTATTGGTATCATTTCATCGAAACAGCAGTGAGGATGGACGAAATGGAGGAACAAAGCACGATAAGTGACTTACAGTTAACAATGAATTATCTAAGAACTCGTTATGAAAATACATATACCACTACAGTACAATAAACTTTACAAGTATATAAATTGTTGACTGCATGAAGAATCAGAGACTCCATACGTCCAATCCTAGGTTTAAGTCTGAAAGTATTCAAACCAGAGGTTCCCAACCTTTTCATTACCAAGGACTCCTTTCATTTAATTGAATTTTCCTATGGACTCCCAGCTCACCCACTCACCATGCTTGCAGATCTGCCGTAATACCTTCGCAGACCCTAGGTGTGGAACAACTGATTATAAAAAAAGGTCCCGTGATATCCAATTTTATGATTTGAAAATGTTTCTACCAAGTTTTTGAATGACTAAGTTTTGGGTACTAGTTTATTTTCCTTTTCTCTGGAGTAGGAAGAACTTTTAGCCTTCATTTCAATGTTATGTTCATTTGCTGTCATCTGTAAATGTTATGTGACAGCTGAAATTACTTGAGCATAAAACCTCAAACCTTTTTTCCACCGTTTGGTTACTCTGGTTAAACAGATGATTGACAAAAGGGCAGCTTTTGACAGGTCAGCTATTCATGCTTGAACTTAGATATACGGGGTGGGGGAGGTAAATATGCACACGTGTATGTTTCGATATGAATGTGTATGCTCCTAGGCCAATGGAAATGTGTTAATCATTGTGTTTTCCCTTTGGTATGTGAGTGGTTCCTGTAATACTTGCTTACATTTCTCTCACTACAATAATTTGCAGCACTTAAGGCTTGGAGATCAACCAATATTTTGAATCCAGTTAGCCACTAAATGGCCATTTTGAATGGCTGAATTTACCCTACGAGCAAAAAAATACCCAAGTTTCCAAGTAAATAGGCAACTGTATATGCTCCCAAAGCTTGTACAAGGGCTTCACAACGTATTTATCATGGATCGAAACAATAATGAGAATAAAAATCTTTACAATAACGCGCTATCATGGGAAAAAGGAAAAAAGAAAGAAAGAAAGAAGGGAAAAAAGAGGGAAAAGGAGAAGAGAGGGAAAAGAAAAAGAGAGAAGGAGAAAGTGGAGGGAAAAAAGAGAGAGAAAGAAAGAAAAAAGAGAGAGAAAGAAAAAAGAGAGAGAAAGAAAAAAGAGAGAGAAAAGAAAAGAGAGAAAAGAAAGAGAGAGAAAAGAAGGAGAAGGGAGAAAGAGAAAAAGAGGGAGAAAGAGAAAAAAGAGGGAGAAAGAGGGGAAAAAAGAGGGAGAAAGAGGGGAAAAAAGAGGGAGAAAGAGGGGAAAAAAGAGGGAGAAAGAGGGGAAAAAAGAGGGAGAAAGAGGGGAAAAAAGAGGGAGAAAGAGGGGAAAAAAGAGGGAGAAAGAGGGGAAAAAAGAGGGAGAAAGAGGGGAAAAAAGAGGGAGAAAGAGGGGAAAAAAGAGGGAGAAAGAGGGGAAAAAAGAGGGAGAAAGAGGGGAAAAAAGAGGGAGAAAGAGGGGAAAAAAGAGGGAGAAAGAGGGGAAAAAAGAGGGAGAAAGAGGGGAAAAAAGAGGGAGAAAGAGGGGAAAAAAGAGGGAGAAAGAGGGGAAAAAAGAGGGAGAAAGAGGGGAAAAAAGAGGGAGAAAGAGGGGAAAAAAGAGGGAGAAAGAGGGGAAAAGAGAGAGAAAGAGGGAAAAAAGAGAGAAAGAGGGGAAAAAAGAGAGAAAGAGGGGAAAAAAGAGAGAAAGAGGGGAAAAAAGAGAGAAAGAGGGGAAAAAAGAGAGAAAGAGGGGGGAAAAGAGAGAAAGAGGGGGGAAAAAGAGAGAAAGGGGAGGGGAAAAAAGAGAGAAAGAGGGGAAAAAAGAGAGAAAGAGGGGAAAAAAGAGAAAGAGGGGAAAAAAGAGAGAAAGAGGGGAAAAAAAGAGAGAAAGAGGGGAAAAAAAGAGAGAAAGAGGGGAAAAAAGAGAGAAAGAGGGGAAAAAAGAGAGAAAGAGGGGAAAAAAGAGAAAGAGGGGAAAAAAGAGAGAAAGAGGGGAAAAAAAGAGAGAAAGAGGGGAAAAAAAGAGAGAAAGAGGGGAAAAAAGAGAGAAAGAGGGGAAAAAAGAGAGAAAGAGGGGAAAAAAGAGAGAAAGAGGGGAAAAAAGAGAGAAAGAGGGGAAAAAAGAGAGAAAGAGGGGAAAAGAGAGAGAAAGGGGGGAAAAAAGAGAGAAAGAGGGGAAAAAAGAGAGAAAGAGGGGAAAAAAGAGAGAAAGAGGGGGAAAAAGAGAGAAAGAGGGGGAAAAAGAGAGAAAGAGGAAAAAAGAGAGAAAGAGGAAAAAAGAGAGAAAGAGGGGGAAAAGAGAGAAAGAGGGGGAAAAAGAGAGAAAGAGGGAAAAAAGAGAGAAAGAGGGAAAAAAGAGAGAAAGAGGGAAAAAAGAGAGAAAGAGGGAAAAAAGAGAGAAAGAGGGAAATAAAGAGAGAAAGAGGGAAAAAAAGAGAGAAAGGGGGAAAAAAGAGAGAAAGGGGGAAAAAAGAGAGAAAGGGGGAAAAAAGAGAGAAAGAGGGAAAAAAGAGAGAAAGAGGGAAAAAAGAGAGAAAGGAAAAAAAAGAAAAAAGAAAAAAGGGAACAAAAGAAAAGAAAAAGGAGAAAAGAAAAATGAAAAAATGAAGAGAAAGAAAAAAAAAAAGAAAAAGAAAGCAAAGAAGAAAAAAGAGGGAAAATGGGATAATAGAGGGAAAAGGGGATAATAGAGGGAAAAGGGGATAATAGAGGGAAAAGGGGGAAAAAGAGGGAAAAGGGGGAAAAAGAGGGAAAAGGGGGAAAAAGAGGGAAAAGGGGGAAAAAGAGGGAAAAGGGGGAAAAAGAGGGAAAAGGGGGAAAAAGAGGGAAAAGGGGGAAAAAGAGGGAAAAGAGGGAAAAAGAGGGAAAAGAGGGAAAAGGGGGAAAAAGAGGGAAAAGGGGGAAAAAGAGGGAAAAGGGGGAAAAAGAGGGAAAAAGGGATAATAGAGGGAAAAGGGGGGAAAAGGGGAAAAAAGAGGGAAGAGGGGAAAAAAGAGGGAAGAGGGGAAAGAAAAAAGAGGGGAAAGAAAAAAGAGGGGAAAGAAAAAAGAGGGGAAAGAAAAAAGAGGGGAAAGAAAAAAGAGGGGAAAGAAAAAAGAGGGGAAAGAAAAAAGAGGGGAAAGAAAAAAGAGGGGAAAGAAAAAAGAGGGGAAAGAAAAAAGAGGGGAAAGAAAAAAGAGGGGAAAGAAAAAAGAGGGGAAAGAAAAAAGAGGGGAAAGAAAAAAGAGGGGAAAGAAAAAAGAGGGGAAAGAAAAAAGAGGGGAAAGAAAAAAGAGGGGAAAGAAAAAAGAGGGGAAAGAAAAAAGAGGGGAAAGAAAAAAGAGGGGAAAGAAAAAAGAGGGGAAAGAAAAAAGTGGGGAAAGAAAAAAGTGGGAAGAATGAAAAGTGGGAAGAATGAAAAGTGGGAAAAAAGAAAAGTGGAGAAAAAGAAAAGGGGAAAGAAAAAAGAGGGGAAAGAAAAAAGAGGGGAAAGGAAAAAGAGGGGAAAGAAAAAAGAGGGGAAAGAAAAAGAGGGGAAAGAAAAAAGAGGGGAAAGAAAAAAGAGGGGAAAGAAAAAAGAGGGGAAAGAAAAAAGAGGGGAAAGAAAAAAGAGGGGAAAGAAAAAAGAGGGGAAAGAAAAAAGAGGGGAAAGAAAAAAGATGGGAAAGAAAAAAGAGGGGAAAGAAAAAAGAGGGGAAAGAAAAAAGAGGGGAAAGAAAAAAGTGGGGAAAGAAAAAAGTGGGAAGAATGAAAAGTGGGAAAAAAGAAAAGTGGAGAAAAAGAAAAGTGGAGAAAAAGAAAAGTGGGAAAAAAGAAAAGAGGGAGAAAAGAAAAGAGGGAGAAAAGAGGGAGAAAAGAGGGAAAAAGGCAAAAAGATATGAAATTACTGTACTTCTCCATGTATAAAACAAAAAAATTTGTACTCAAATCTAAGCATGAAACCTATTTTAGTTAAACGGTTAACCATCTGAGAAAATGATATGAATTAGACAAAAACATACAAGAAATAACTAAAATAAGTTGAAATAAATGAATTTCAATAACTTTATATTCTAAAAAGGAACACATTTACGAAAAATAGAAAATCAAAAAAGAAATTTCTTCACAAAAAAAGCTACATCTTAAAAAAAGCTGCATCTTAGAAAATTCAGTTATTTAAAAAACAAAGAGATATATTTTAAAAGCACTTTCATTTTTATTTCGAAAAAAAAAAATCTACATTTATGAAAAGACTAAAAGAAAACTTTTTTTTCAGATTGAATTCAAAAAAGAAAAATTTCAAAAATTTAAGGCACAGGATGTATAAAGGTATCTTTGGGTTTTATTTTCTTATGTTATTTTATCCGATATAATTGGAATAATTATGACTGTAAGTGTACATAACATAAGAATAACTTGCACTTACTGTATAATTGCAGTATACTAATTTGCAACATTAAAGCAGAAAAACAACTGCAGTGCTAAATTGATTACCAGTCTTATACAAGAAGCTAGAATCTATTTTTCACCTCCAAATCCAGTGCTTTTATAATACAAGAATCATGTTATACACAAATAGATACAGTCAGTGATTCCTTTCATGATTCAAACATCCAACCCGGAGATGAGAAACCAGATGACTCATCAATGAGACCTGTGTCCTGCTGCTGGAACATTGGATGGAATTGCAGAGAATTATAAAAACATTTTAAGACATTTCTAAAAGAATTAATCTTTCTCAATAGACCAATATCAGAGATGAACATAGCAATTATTGGTGTACTTTGTCAATTTCCTGGTTCAGCCAGAATTCAAGAATTTGTAATAGATATTTCTACTAGGCAAACAGTGACCATAATTTTCTTTTGATACAGGTTTGGTTGAGGGAAGGATCCATTCCTTTATCACGTCATATGATAAAAAAAATGGATTGTTTCTGTCGCACAAAAGAAGTGCAGAGTTGGCTTCATAAAAGTGTACTTTTTTAAAATTTTTGTTCAAATCATGCGACACCAATCTATCAAGCTTTTCTGAATTAGTGCAAATGTCAAACTGTTGAATGGTCAATATTTACACAAGGACATCTACAACCCCCCTCTTCTTCAAGGCTCTCCATTTCAAAATTTTCAGAACCAATTTTAAGCCGTACATTCATTGACAGTGCCCTGGCCAAAAACTTGATTGATAATGCAAGCAGTTTCTGCTACTTTATGTCCAATTTTGAACTTGTACAATAAAATTCCTCGAATTCGCTTTTTTTTTTTCATCTTTGCTTAGACAGCTTCAAATCAGTGGGCAACATTAATGAACATAGTTTAATCCAAAATAATTGACTCCATGAACATAACGAAAATTTCTTTTTTAATAACAAGAAAATAGAAATAAAAATTCAAAATAACAAAAACCACATTTTTGCACCAATCTAGTACATTCATAAAATATATTTGTATAATTCATCCATATATAGATAATCCCATCATCTTTTAAAGGGTACTACATCAGTAATTGGATAATATCTTTGGAATAACTTCATCCCAGAAAAACAGTACTTACATCTGGTTCATCTCACACCAAGCAGTAGAGTACAAAAAAGGCCATTGAATTATCAGTGAGTACAAGCAGCTACCAACTTATCAATTGCATCAACTTTACTTATAAGCACCTGCTCTTGGTGTGTTTTGTTTTTTTTTAGGATAAACTATCCTCTGAGATATAAAATTCATTCTTTATATATTACAACAGCAATAAGGTAGGAATTATATATGGAGGGCTTCTCTTGTTTTGTTTGTAACAATATCTTCTCTTTTGTCAAACTTGAAACCAAGGTATCCCATCATCAATAGAACATGTGTTTGGGATGAGCAGATATCTTCCTCAGGACAATTCCAGGGCAAAAGTGATATATTTTTTTGTAATACTGTCACTTTATCAAATTAGAAACTGAACAAAAGGTAATGAGTTACATACATGTGCAGTTTTTGATTTTTTTTAAATGAAAGAAAATTAAATGAAACAAAACCATGTCTAAAACCATACTTCTGCATAATTAGTAGTAGTAGTAGTTAAAGTAGTATTAGCTATCAAGCTGGTAGGAATATATCATCAATGATTTTGGTCCGTCTGTATTGCTGTCCATAGCTGTGTTCACATCATAGACAGATTTGTGTTATGATATTAAGTCACCGAGATATACCATGCCATAATTACAGTAAGTACCCATTCAGAGATATGGTGAATTACCAGTAAATAGATGCTGGCCTAGCTAATATAAGAAGTGATGGTGTGATATACTGACCCAGTAATAATATAATCTTAATGAATTTCAGCCCAGTTCAGAGATATATAGAAAAATCCAATTTTGGTTGTATTACTTTTAAAATGGGGGGAGGGCTTTTACAGAATTATATAGAGGAATTCTTCATTTTCTCAACATTCTTGTGATGTTTCCATCATGCTACTAACAAGTATAGAGGATAAGTAAAGAAACAACATTTTGATTTCGGGACAGTATACATTTCTTTCAGGATGGTTGAAGTTGTGTTCTGAGACAGTGGTGAAAGAAGTTGAGAATGTTTCAAGCAAGGCTCTAGACTAACATTTATCCCGTGTTACTTGGAGTGTCTTTAAGAAAAAAAAAATTCACATTAATGCTTGATAATAGATAAAAGGAATATAAAGTTCATCCCTCAAGTAAGAAAGAAAGTAAATGAACAAATCAACAGGAATCAGATCGTTATGATATAGCAGACTCACAAGAACAAATGTAATACAATTCCCCACACTTGTTACAGTGAGGTTCGTCTTATAACATATGTGGATGGTGGACCCCAAAATAGCCAAATTGATTGTGGTTCAGTTACATTGTGGTTTTATCCTTCATGAACCTCAACACCTACGTTAGAACTGGGGGGACACCTGTATCAAAAACTAAAAATCATTGGAAAGGTAAAACATGTTTATTTGCATAATTAACCAAAACTTTCAGGCATCATGAGTGAACTTCTAATTTCAGATTCAAGATCCAACTCTTCAAACTAAAATGATGAAAATAGGTTACACTGGCTATGGTTTCAGCTGTCTCTGCTTGGGCTACACATATCATATTACTACTTACCCAGCCCATTTACAATAAATGAATTAGACTTGGGGGCAACAAGCACCTGATGTGGCATCACTCACTTCACCCTGCCCTATTTCACCCATAGCTACGGGTCATGCCTTTCCCAAGGGCATTGGAGTAAAGTGATCACAAACTGCCCAAGCTGGAGTTTGAACTCAGCTTGCTGAGTCCCAGGCCACCTTGCACTTCTAATTAATGAAATGGGTCACAACAAATAAACAACATAAAGCTTATTACTCCGAGAGACAACAAAAAAAGCAATCTTCATATCTTGTTAGTAGTATAAAAACAAAGGAAAAAACCTAGAAACAAAGAAAAACACTTCAAAACAATAAGTGGTTTACATTTTCCAGTTTTATTACTCTTCATTCCCTAATCTTATGATTTACCAACCCAGCGCCTCTTCCAAATGAATAAGTGGCCTCCCCCATCTCATTCAAGAACATCTACACCCACATTGTTGGCATCTAATGCTTCAAGCTTTCTCTAATTTTAGACTGTAGACAAAAATAACAAGAGTCATATATACAATTAAGACATTATTTAAAGGAGGATTGAGAAAAATGAGTGTCCACATGTTTGTCTTACAAAACAGTGATTCCTTACTTTCAGCTTCATCTTCCAAATATGTCAAACCACTGTCCTTAGATATTACCATATATATATATATATATATATATATATATATATATATACACACACACACACATCTAGTGCCCCACTATCAAGTTTGATTTCACTTTGATCATATAAAATTTTGATTGTAAAATATAATTTTTTAAATCCTCATTTTGATCACAAACTTTCAATCAAAAAACTAAGTATTCATTTTTGTAAAAAAGGAAAAAATAAGTTAAAACTTCATATATACTCGCTTTTTGTAGGAAAAAAAAAAAAGGCAATTGGACAATTTCACCAATTCAGCATAACATTTTGGGTACAATACTCTTCAATAAGACCACAGATACTATGCTGACCCTAGGCAGAGCGTACATATAGTCTGCTCCAAGGCAGAAGTGCCAATCTATGCATAAATAATTTCATTATTTTTCCAGGGTTACTATGCTATTATAATATACAACAAAATCATTCAATTTATCTTATATATGTACTTAGTAGGCAAAGAAATATTCTTTTCTCACAATATGCCATTCTTTAAAACACTACCATATTTTTTCCCACATCTAATGATCTTTTCACAGCATCAAATAACTATGAACAAAATAAACAGAAAAAGCATGGTTATATTTTTTCAAGGATACCAGTTAGAAAATGATAACATGTAAGATGTCAAAATCATTATACAGTGATACCTTGGTTAGCACTCCAAATATGTTCATAAAAATGCAGCGCTAAGTGACGTGTCCAGTCCAGTTCAATCAAGCATGTGCTCCGAGTAGTGATTTAACATTCTAGAACTGACACCACCAGATGATGGCCAGAGGGTATACAGCCAAAACACTGAGAACAAATGAACCCATAGACAATGAAAATAGTTCAACCATATACACGAGTGATATACATGGTCATTATAACAGTGTAAATTAAGTTTGCCAGCAATCACTGTAAAATAAATGATGTCAACAATATGAAACAGATTATTGCTTCCAGAGCTGGTAAAATATCACTGTGTGTTGATATATTATTGGTTCTCAGTTCTTTCATCTGACTCTGTATTGCCGACATACAGTCAGCCAACAGCAGTTTTGGCATGCAGCAGATTCATAGACCTTTTTGACAAAGTGATGTTTTGTCAACTTGGTTTTTCGCTACCTGCCATTCCAACGAATAGTATATTTTTGTACAATTCAGGAGTTGAAAGAGAGAAAAAAAAAAGTGAAATTTCTAAAAAATAATTCATTTTACACCTAAAACAACATTGGAAAAACAAGATAATAAAAGATATGAATTTTTAGAAATGATCAGAAAAGTAATCCAGCCGACATGGACACCCTAAAAAAAGTAATTCAAATTAAGAGAGAATTAGTTCTGGAGTTTTTTCTTGGCTTTGCTAGAATGAAAAGCCCAAATTTCAGTCAAAAGAAAAGAACGCAAAAATTTTCATTAATCATCAAGAAGAATATCATTATATTTCGAAATAATTTTTTCAATTTCCTTTCTTTAGGCAACAGTCAACATACATACTTGGTTTTAATTATTTTAGAAATTACCATATGAACCTTTTATATGCAAGGTTTTTTTTCTCATCAGAAGTAGATTTTCTGTTGAAAAAGAATTCTTTTATCATTCCTATAAGTAGTGAGGCCAGGTGAATTTTAGTGTAGTAAAAGTACTTTATTTGACCAAAATCTAGTCATTAGATCAAAAGTTCTGAAGGTTTGAAATTGTAATTTTTGTAAAAAAAAAAAATTAGAAATTGATACAATGAAATCTACCTTATCCACATACTCCAAAAGAGGAAAATGATGCACAAAAGAAAATCCTTTTACTGCAAAATTTGCCAATTCTCTGGGATGATATTTGATGGAAATAGGTAAATCACAATGGAGAATTCATTTTTCATATTTATATTTCTGTACAACATGTTTCCAGGGCAATCATTCCTATGGCTATTCAGTCAAACAGGTTTAATTAAGCAGAACATAAGTTATAAGCTGGGTTGCCAATGTACCTCTTCACGAACTAGATTTGGCTTTTTTCTCTTGTTCAGCCACAAATTCCAAATCTTTCTTCTAGCTCCTAATCTTATATTGATTAATATCTACATTAATTTTACATTCAAAGTATTGGTTCCTGTCAATAGTAATATCATGGCAGGTCAAGTTACTGCTGGTGTTTACAGAGGCTCAAACTGTCATAATTAAAGGGTCTGAATTTTTATTCCAAAACTTCTGAATTGGAATCACTGAAAGGGAGCGGTAAGATTCAAAGTTGGCATGCATTAAACTCTCTGATCCAAATTTCCCTAATAATTTCATGATAGTGCTTAGAATATTAAATTTCAATGCAAATAGTTACCTAATTCTGTGAGTTTCATTCATCATCAATTATTTAATTTATGAAATATTAATTCTGTTGAGCAACATAGTGAAATACTCAGGGAAAGATAAGCATGGAGAATTCAGATCAAAAGATATTTTGATTATTTTAACATAGAGAGTGGGGGTTTTCCAAGAGGTTAATAGACTGAGCTATCTTAGTGGACGAATTGCATGCAGTTCAATGGAGCAATCTTTGCTTGCCAAAAACCTTGGTCAAAACAACATTATCTACCACACTTCGGAATGAAAAAACATCAATCAACTGAGAATTAATCAAGGAACAAGTTTTGATCATTTAATACAGGAAAAAGTTCAACAGAGAGCAAATCTTGATAGATTTCAATGACATGGTAGCAATCTGGTTATTTTTCATTCATATTTGTCACGAGACTGACCTCCATACTATAAGTTATATAAGCACGGAATTTTTTTTGTGAATAACAAATAACTTCTTTGAAGGATATGTCATCTCTCTCTCCTCAACAGAAAAATTGAACTGTTCAGTCAAGAATGATTAATAAAAAATCTTAAGTACGAAGTAGCTTCCAAAAATTGATTCAAAGAAAATTCGTTAATCTAATGATTGATTGGATTTTGAAAAAATAACTTGAAATATATTGAAAATTACACTTGTTACAATAGGTGTTAGCAGTAATTCAAATTTGAAATGGATATTTCACATCTAAATTTATTTGTTTGCATTTTTTGATGTTAGATATTGATTAACATCTAAAAATGCAACCAAAAGGATCAAAGCGGAGTAGCTGTACACCCAAATTAGCTATGCTTTCAATGAAAATGCTAAATAGTTCTATTTACTTTATATCCCACATGAGTGAAATTCTGCAGAGCAGCACCAGAGAATTAATTTCTCAAACCATACTTATGAGTAATCATTATTTCATTAACGAACAAGAAATTGAAAAATTCTCAAAGAATTCATTGAATCATTCTAGTATGACAGAATACACAGTTGATGTAACAAAAAACAAACAAGAGAAACAAAAAAAAAATCAGTGGAAAATACTTTGATAACTAAATAATAATGCTATGAAAAAATATGAATAAAAATTGCTGTTTTTGAACCTACTGAAAACTTTTGTACCTAACAAATATTTGGCAAGAATGCTGCATTGATTATAGGTAACAAATATTCCAAGAAATGAACAGCTAAGAGGGAGTTCATTCATCTAACCTTCAGGTGTCTCAGTATGTAATAACCAGTTAGAAAGCTGATTGATTCAAGATAATAGTAAGAAATAGTTGGTGGTTAATGGTACAGAGAATGGGATTGGCCAAACTCAGACTGGGACAATTTGGGTTCACTAATGCCCCTGGGAAAGACATTTAACCTCCCCCTACCAGCAAGGTAGTAGGAGGAGATGTATGTCTAGCAACAACGCTGGTTTTTTAAAAAAACATATAGAAGTCAGAATGGAGGTCTTATGACCGAATATAACAATTTTCTTCCAATCTTATTGACACATCAAGTACTAAACATGGAGGGGCAAGTTTACTTAGTCTCGTCATAACTGCATTATACCCCAATAGATGAAAACATAATGAAAACTCAATTATCCAATTCATACAAATAAAAAATATAAGTAGTATTTCAGGCAAAAGGCCAGGAAAGATAGATTCAATTAACACAGTGAAAATAACAGATACAATTAAAATCACATTTTTTTTTTTTTTTTTTTTTTTGAATAGTCTAGGAATTTCTGGCCTCAGGAGCACACCCCAATTTTGACGGCAGCCCCTCACCCACTCATGTCTGAAAAAGCAAAAAATGCAAAAAAAGATAGTTTTTAAATTCACAAAATGACTACAATTTATTGGTGCTTTCTTACTTACATCAGTTTCATAAAAAAATAATTTTTTTCTAACAGCAAAAACATAGCATGGGAGTAAAAACACGTTTAAGAGAAATAGTAAAAAAAACTGATATGAGGAAGTAAAAAGCTTTTACCTCACTTTTGTTTTTTGTTTTTTTTTCTAGGAGGGTGGTGCTTTCAATCTTTTGCCCTCATACCCCAAGACCCCAAATAGATTGTCTTTCTTCTCAATGCCTACTCCATCCTGCCTCTTCAACTTCCCCAGGTTAAAGTATATTTTACCAGTTGTGAAGAATCAAGTGAAGCTCTCCTATGTTTAGTGTCCTCTGGGGCCAGTCAGACTAACTCTATAAAAGGGGAAAGTGTCTTTTTGCATTGATAAAAAGATCATCCCTTTGTAGACAGTCTGGTCAGAAAAGCCAGAGGCCAAAACAACAAGGTCAATTGTCAATACAGTGAAAGAAGAGATTGAAATTTTCAAGAGAAATAATCTTACATTGAATCATATATGTGTTCAATTCTTGTTGGACTTCTTCGGAAGAATTTCACTGACACAAAGACAGACAATAAGAATTGTCAGTATTACGAGAGAAACAAAATTAATATTCTGACACTTTGATTTTATCACTACTTTTGTCCCATAACAGTTGTTACACTGAAGTTTGTTACCTTTTCCGTGATATCTGAGGAGCTCAGAATAGCATTTTCTCTTCAATAATTTACTCTGATCAGTTTTTTTTCACCTTTTTACCCTTATTTGTGAGATTATATTTCAAAATTTCCATTTTCAAATTGAAGCAGGAAACTTGACCATTTAAAACTTATTAAATTCATCTATAAATGATATAATTTACGGTCAGCATTGAGGCTACACAAGTCAATTACGAATTAAATGAAGCAGGAAACTTATCATTATCATGATGGTATTTTTGCCACCAACAAAAAATTGTTTACGCTATTCAGGTTTTCAATTTAATGCAGAAAAGGTAACAATCACAGTTACATTTGCTTACATATTCCATACACTAAATGAAACAACTATGGGACAGACATAGGATTTTTTAGCTAAAGCATAACTGCACAAGATAGTGATAAAAATATGAGAATATTGGTCTAAATAAGTTGTTCAGGCTTTAGGCTTGCCAATTGAGATTTTTGTCTTTGAATTTGCTAATCCAATGTTGCCAATTTCAATATCCTATTCAATTTTTTGGATATAGGGGTGATTTCTACGTTGAAAAAAAAATCTCAATTGGCAACCCTGCAAATAATTCACTATGACAAGAGTGGCTTTTTCCAAAAAGGAAAACATTCCAGACCTATGGCGTGGACAGATTGACTACCCAAGACAGGATGTGTTGACAATGGTGTGCATACAAAAAAAACATACCAACTGTTGTCACAGCTTTCAGTTCTCATGGTTTTTAACTTATAGCACTTAGTACACTACTACATTCCCGGAGCAAAAGGATTGTCATGCCACTACAGGTGACTATTTGAACCATAGTCTTTGAATTTTGTGGGTAGGTTGTCATATCGATATCAATCATACAGGAATTGACACAAAAGTTGAAGGCTTTGTGGTTATTAAGTACAGAAATCTTGGCACCCACCAAAAAGAACACCGAGTTGTATAAGTTGAATATATCAAAGGTAACTTATATAAAGTTTTTAGTCAGACCTAAAAAAAAAAATAAAATAAAAGTAAAATGTTTGGCTGGAGGTGGAGCCAGATGGGGGACAGAGTATGCAAGTTATGTAAAAGAAAAAAAAAAAAAGTCATGTATGCTAATGTGTGGTAAGGGAAAAAGACAACTTTTATAAAAATACAATTTTTTTTTTTTTTTTATAAATAAGGAATATTTCAATTTAATTGATAGTGATTGAATATTTTTAATGTTTCAATCAAGATTTACTTTATTAAAACATTTCTTTTAATATTACTACAAATTCAAATATAACTTATTTTATTAGAAATATTGCTATGAATCAAATTATGACTCATGTTATTCTCAGAGGATCTTAAAAGTCCCTGATGGAAAACGGTTCAAATAGAGAGATAGTGGAAATTAGATCTTCATTAGAACCATTAACTCTGAGATTCCTAATTTTTTTTATTCAAACCATTAAATTCTTTAAAAAGTTATATTTTTTCAACAACTAGGCACCAAGAAAACCTGGACAACAATTTTCATTCTCATCAGTCGAACAGTTCTGAGGTTCAATATTTTTTGCACGTGGCATGCTCATTAACACTTTCCAATTCCTGAGTTTTTATCAAAATTAAAGCCAAATTTCAGCATTATCAGTCAAGATTTGAGAAATTTTCCCAATTGTGAACAAAAGCAATGGTTTTGCTTATAAAAATGTAAACAATCCGATCAGCTATAACTCACCATTCCCCAGGTAAGATCTCTCTACAAGCCTGCATAAAACATTTTATTGAAATATAATAAGGAATAACAAAGTCATTCAATTGGGAAAAATGAGATAATGACAGTGACAGGCACCAATAGTGAATGATTGTCTTTGGCAGAAAAAAAGCTAGGGACTAAGATTTTCCTTTTATTTTTTCCTAACCAGAAAAAAGTCTCTCTATGGATTTTTGAGATGAGGTATTATTATTATTTCTATTATTATTCGGACTATCTTCATCTTGGTTGTTTTTCATACAACGTTTCGGCCAAAACAGAAAAAAGTCTTCTACCACACATTACTAAACATCTCAATGTCAGACACTGCTACTTTTTCATGAAATAAGCAATATTTTCCATTTAACGCATAGTAATAAAATAAGTAATATTTTTTATTTAATTTGCAGTAACAAAGTAAGTTAGATAATTAATATTTTGATGAAGAAAATGTTGAAGATTCAAGTCACATCAAATTTATAAATTAGCCATTCTCACATTAAAGCGTGGTTCACATAACCCAGGTAGGTGGTAGACCCTAAAATAGCTAAATCTTTAATGGGGCACACCAATGATACATTGCATATTAACTAGATTTCAGATATATATCTGGAGAACCAAGAATGTTTCAAGTTGTTTTTAACTCAATTTCAGATATATACCATAAAATAATGTTGGCAACACAAGCTTGTGCATCCACAGCATTATCAGATTTTTAGTCGCCATGCTTAGAATAATTCGACCCATCATGATTTGCAGGATGAACCCAGAAGAAATGCATCTGTTGTTCTTATAATAAGCACTAATTTTCTATGGCCATAAAGGAACTCCTCCCGCCCCTACTTCATGGCCAGTTCCCTGGTGATGAGTCAACAGTGTATATAGATAATTGCTCTCCTTCCAATATTTGTCAATATTTTCACAGTGGAGGCCCTTTCAACACTTAACAGCCATGGAAAGTTGTGATAACCTCTCATCAAGAAATGCTATGATGTAATTTCAACACAGATGAATATGACTGCTTAGACAAATCATTTTATTCAGTAGATGCCCTTGAAAGCAAGGGTACTATGGCAATTATGTACCTACTGAGAAGAAAATGAAAACAAGTACACTAATCTTTGGTTTGACATGGCCAAGTTTCAAATTTTGGTTGGTTTTGAAATGGCAACCTGATATTGAATTTTTAAGTTTCCCCCTAAACATTTGATGTTAAAAATGGCACACAGAAGTTGTGCACCGTTTTCAAGATTACATGAGTGAGTGAATGGAAATTTGCTATGAGAGTAAACATTTTATAGCCGAACAAAATTTGGCCAAGTCAAATCAAAGATTACCACTAATGCTTCTTAATAATTCAATAAAATTAAGACCATCATATTCTTAATCTATCAATTATAATGAAAATTCAATGAATTGCTAAACTCTCATCAATACTACTTTACACATGAAAGATAATGATGGCAATATTTGAATAATTTGGCAATTGCACTGTACACGATTAAACATCAAAAACATCATGTTGCGCTGTGTTCAACAAGAGTAAAGGAAGACAACTATCAAATGCTAATTAAAGAATAATCTCCCCTGATAAATGTTGAACATAAATATAGATATACAAGTGATGTATGATATATATTAGATGTTGGTAATTTATTCATTGAAGGAAAATAGTTCACTGAAGTCATAGTTTGCTTCTGCCAACAAAATTGGAGAGGTATATGCATTACCGTCCGTCTGTCAACAATATCTCTAAAAGTTCTCGATGAATTTCTATTAAATTTTATGGAAGAGTGGGCAAAATTTTGTTTATTGACTACCAAAATGTTTTTGACTATTTCATTTTTAATGTTGGTTTGTGATGCAAGTCATGTTTTTCTTAGTAGAGGCTTGAGAGGCATGACAAGAAATGAGGAAAGGTGCAGCTTTCATACTGCCAATGTTTCGCCCACAGCACAGAAGCTCTTTCTTCACAGACCAGTGATTGAGGACCACAGCACAAATGGAATTCATGACCCACCATACTAGGTATTACAAAACAAAACGCATCAAGAACAACCCTTGCTTTATTTGGTGCTAAGTGACTAAAACAATCTTTTGTTGCACAGATATCATCACCTTTGTAATGTTAAAGCTTGCCTGATAATTGAAATAGATGCATGTACCTCACTTATGCAAGTGGTCTGTGTTCAAACCCGAGCAAAACCAGTTTTCCTAATACTGGTTTTCGAGACAGACAGATCTTCCTCATTAGAGAATTGACACTACACAATCTTCTTATATCCATTACCCTCCCGGAGTCCTAGGTCACATTTCTTTCCTTGTGATCCAAAGTTTCCTCAATTCCTTCCCTAATTTGAATTGTCATCTAGAAATTATTTCACCATTATACTTTTCATTTTAAGTCCCTCCCATCACTGAAATTCCTTCCAAATTTCACTCCCTGAGCCAAGTGCCTCCCAATAAAAAAAATCACTGCACACTAAACTAAGAGAGACATCGGCATTTGTTTGACAAAGCTGAAAGTATTATTGTTTAGAACTTCAAGATGAAGCATTAACATACCATTTTTTATTCATAAAATCTCATCTCTTCTTCCCATCTTTGTTATTGTCAAGTCTTGGCTGATTCATTCTACAACCTTTTTCAGATGTAATATTTAATGTCCATGAGGAAAGATACAGATAAGAGGGACTTTTCCTTACAGATATTACATATTACACATGACGAAGGCCATAGAATGAATCGCCCGAAAGATTGTGTTTACATTAAAGATAGAAAGAACAGTTTGGATTGACCAACAAAAAGTTGGTATGAATCAAAACTCATGATTATCTTGAAGCATTGACCAAGATAATGGATCAATTGTTGACACCAATTCACACAATTATACCTTAACCTAAAAAAGAAAATTATTCAAGACATGTTTCCATACATGCTGCCAAAAGATGTTGATCACGAATCAGCGATCAATGAATAAGTTACTTTTGTCTTTTGTTGGGCAGTGTTCACTAGAAGTAGTCTGAATTTTTGAAGAGAAAACATGAGCATTGCCAGACACAAACCGAAATATTAATTTAGCAGCAACTTACACTGAAAATATACCCCCTACTAAAAACAAAGGGAAGAATTTCCAAAATGCAAAAACTTATGACACAATAAAGAGTAAATGTTTAAATTTTAATCCCTCTAGATACTCAAGTGTAGCCCGTACACATTATACATATATAGCCAACTACACCAACTCAAAAACAGAAGAAACCAATGTGGACTGTTTTGGTTATAGTCTCTAATAGGTAAGGTTCTCTATTCCAGAATCAAATTTGTCAGATTTCCACATCTAATTACCAGTATACACCCTGTTTTTTGTTGTTTCTTTTATATTTTATCAACAGATGAGCTGCATCTTTTTAATCAAGAAGGTACCTGAAGCTCTCACAACTATCTCTAGTTCTTGGTTGAATTTTGTTTGACATTTTTTTCACATTTTGGCTGTTTTTTTCCATTTGAATAAATTGTTGACTCCAGTGTTGCCAATTCTTATTTTTTTTTTTTTCTTCGAATTCTTAAGCAACAATCTAATTCCCAAAATTGAAAAGAAAAAAATAACCAAATTAGCATCAGTGGTTAGGAGACATTGGAGAAGAAATAAATCTTGGATTGTACTTGTAAAATGATCCAAGCCACACATGAGTGATCGCTTATCAAGTACAGGTACCAACATCAAAGATCCAAGCAATGATTAGATGACCCACGGCCCCAGATTCAAGCAATATTCAAGAGCTGTGTTTTTGATACTTTGATTAAGATATGTCAAGTGTCAGTAAACATCGAAGTTGCATCTAAATAACTCCATTCCCACAGACACACACACCTCATCAGATTTCCATCACCAGTTCCTGCAAAACATATCAATGGACTTCTGAGAGCGAGACACTAAGAATTAACAGAGTAGCCATACCAAATTTTCCGGTTCCTCATTGGGAATATGGAAATGGTATTTAAATTGCCCCATCCCTACTCCCCATCGGGGTAGAATGTGACACAAGGTAGATTTTAATGTGGGGATCTACATGCATACAGGTGGGCTGATCAAAATTGTCTGGTTCCCTAGGCACTTCTCTTTTGGGATGCATCATGGATTGAACCTGAACTTGACCCTACCCCTTCAAGTATAATGGGGAGGTGCAGTCTAGAGAGATGGCAGACTGGAACTACAAGTTTTTTTCAGGCCAAAACTGATATAAACAGCTGGTGGCATTGATGAGTAAAACAAATTTCAAGGAGTTCAAACAGTCGACTAAAGTCTTGGAGTTAAACTATTGCAAAATTTTCATTGATAACCAAGGCTACACCATCACTGTGATAAAAATGAAAATAATTTTTGCCAAACTTATTCTGGAGTCGACTTAATTTTCCTCTGGTAACAACAATGACAACAATCACCTTCAAACAATCACCCTTTTAAGCTAATGAGAAAATGAAATTTGGCATGCAATCTCATTTTAACCCACTAGAAAATTTATGAAGAAAAAATCTTCCCCCATAAGCCACCTGATTTTTTTCAGTTTATATCTAATGGTTTATATCATATCAAGAATCATCTAGATTTTCATGTATTTATCAACAAACCTTGGTCAAATTTAAGGATCTTTTTCCATTAAAGGGAAACATTTTACAAAAGAATATTTTTGAAACTTATAAGCCAAGTCAGAGAAGAGTTAGTCCCTGAAGCAGCCAATCTCATTTTTTTTTTTTAATGAACTTGCTTAATGAAATATTTGCTGCCAAGATAGCTTAAACTAAAATTTACCAAAATTTCATGCCTTAACACATCCTGCTTTTTACTATGAGTAAGCAACCAATGGGAAAAATTTCAAAAAGAATGCTACTAAAAATTTTTTTTTTAGATGAGAGAGCGTGGAATTAGACATCTTTACCACAAATAGTTTTTTTTTTCAGAGGGATACCAGTGGTACTTGGAAGTCATTAATGCTATGACTAATGTGCTACAAGTCTACAAAGCAGTAATGAGGACAGTGCAGCTAATAAGAATTGCTGGGAGGAAAAAAACCCCAAAAAAACAGATGCATTCACTGATTGAAAGATGCTGTCTTTACGATGCATCACTTGAACAAAAAGCATGTCAAGAAACACTCCACTAGAGATAGAAAACAAAAACCGACCAGAAATAACCACATAAAAGTAACTTCCTAGCTCCAATGATAATTATTTACCAAGCAGACAACAAAAAGTTGGAAAAAAGAGAGTACAAAAACACAAAATCAAATTGGAAGTAAATGACAGAACCTCCAGAGGCTTAGAACAATAGAGAAGTGATTTTTCAAACGCGCATAACTTATTTTAAACTTACAGCTAAATAAATATGCTATTCTTATAACTTACATACACACAGGTAAAACCACACAATTATATACATACAGACACAATACAATGGTTTGGCAAGCAACCAGTAATTATGATAAACTTGAATTTAAGTAAATTTTCTGATATTACAAACTTAGCAAGAAAAATCAAGAGAATTTCAACAGGCACTGTCTGATGGCTCTATTTTCATGTCCTCTTTACAATAGTTAAATTCAAACTATTCAACTAGTTTCTTAGAATTCACCATTTCTGGCACAACAAACTGAAAAGGAGGAGAAGGGAGGTAAAGTGAAGAGGATAGAAAAAACTTCTCAAAAATGAGTAATATAGTTTTAAATTCAAGGGTAAAATTCTAGCAAGAATAGCCAGGCCTAAATTGGGTTTTCTTTGTGCATGCACTACATTAGATCATGTGACAGTGTTTAGAAATTCCGAGGTACAGTCCATTTTTACCAATGGACTACAAGTATTTTTGGCACATTAGATCTACTGGACAAACAGAGATGAATGATGGCTATTACTGATAACTGATTATTATTTATTCATTTAAATTTATTTCTAAGATAATATGTATCACCATACTAACACATGCAATATTATCTACTTACCCAGTCCCATAATAATTGTTACATTTAAGCATTTGCACACACACCACAGGATTTCTCAAGGGAGATAAGCTTAAGTATATCAAATGCTAAAAAATATAGTTTCTCAAGATTCATTCATTTGCAATATAAATTCAATGAGTAAGTGGTGACTTGACATCGAGCTTACATGGTCAAGAGTAAAGATGAAGTCTCAAACAATTTTGGAAGCATTTATCCAATTTCTAAAATGATGCTTTGACATCATCTTTGCAAATAATGAAAGCATCACTAGCAAGATAATAGTAAAATCAAACTATGCTATTATTTGAATCAGAATTTGAATTTCATTCATCTGATAAAAGTTAGAATTATGCAAGAGAGTATTTTAGGGATTAAATCTCAGATGAATGACTAATTTTCATGGAATTTATCAAAGCTCATGAAAAAATAACTACTTTATTCCAAAACTCATGTAAACTACATAAAATGAAGATATTCTTGGATAGAGGGGAAAGAATCCCAACAAAATTATACCAAATGACAATCACTAGTGCCAACTTATGTCTCCTCCCTTAACAATCTTCCACAGGAAATATCTTACTTCAAGTATAAACAGGGTCTATGAATAAAACATGATACTTTGGTAGAGTAAAAAGAAAAGAAAAATCAATAAAGGCCAACTGGAAAATAGAAAGCAGGCTAGTAAAATTAGAGCAAGCAGCATGGCAATTATTTCAAGTGATGGGCTTCATGGTTAACAAATTAGAGCAAAGAACCAGAAACATATTGTTCAATACGCTCATCAGTTGAGTTTGTTTGGCTCAGTGGTAAGAACCAGCAGTGAAATGCAGGGGTATGGAATATACCTACTCTTCAAATTTCAATTTTTTTTCATATTCAGTCTACCAATCGGGACATTATCATATAGCTGGTTCTTATAACTCAGCCTTTGCATATACCTAGCTCTCAAAACCTTTTTCCATCACTAGTTAATACAATGTGTTGGGCCAAGATATAGCCCTCCAGATTCAAGTCATTTCATTTGTGAAAACTGAATCCAGGTATTCTAAATCATCTATTTATGAAAAGGTTTCAATCAATATATTGCACATTCACAAGTGATAAATACTGCAACAAAAAGAAATATTGAACTATATACATATACATTGTATGATGGTTTGTCATATCTAAGAAGACTAAAACAGAGTTGCTCTCATGGTAACTAAAAACTATGTTCAAGAATTAACAATTTACAGATATTTTGGAGAAATTGACTTCCATGAAATTATGCAAATCAAAGCTTAGAATATCAACTTGTATCATTATAGAGATAGATTTGAACTTTTACTTATTTTCCTTCTGAAAAAATTTCAAGAGACCACACAGTACCTACAGCCAAGAGGCCTCAATAATCTTAATCCAGCACAGAGAACATTAGACTGATGTCTGAAAGCAAAAAATTCCAATGCAGAGTACCTTACTAGAACTGAAAATATATCACAGAGAATGAAATACAGCAATACCAGCATTTAATAGTATAAACTATCTAAAATAAATAATGATGGAAGACAATATCATTGACAGTCTCTAAAATATCAGTATATTATGCAATCTAATTAATAAGCCATGTGCACGAGGATGAAGAAATACACAGTAATTCATCATCTAAACAAGACACATAGTGATATTACACCAACCTTGAAAGTAGCAGCCGGATAATATATTCACAGGAATAAACCATTCAAACTTGCTAAGCACCTTTCATAATTATTGCTGGCACAATATTTACAGTGTCATAAAATTACATACATCAAAATAATAATAGTAAGCTAATAGAGAATCAACTATAATCCACATTCATGCAGGATCACACATGCACAAAAATTTCTAGCAAAATCTGCTGAAGAATAAGGGGCATTTCACCCATCAAGTAGGTAATATACCAGATACTGAAAGTTATGAAAACTCTGATATATATTTCTGCTAAAAAAAGCAAACGAGGCAGGGGAATTATTTTGAATAACAACAAATAGATACTGCATGACCATTGGGAAATTACTGAACTTCAAATTCTTCCTCGATAAAAAGGTGATTGAATTTTTGGCCGAACAAAGAAAGAAATTTGCTCTGAGTCTTCATCTTAATGAAAAAAAAAATTGAAGTATTCTGGCCAGCAATGTCTATATATATACATATATTCATATACATCTATACACGCATGAACATATACATACATATACACGCATACATCTATACACGCATGTACATATACACACATATACACGTATACATCTATACACGCATAGATATATATATATATGTACACGCATATATATATATATACGCATATATATACACATATATCTATACGCGCATATATACATATATCTATACGCGCATATATATATATATATATGTATATATCTATACGCGCATATATATATATATATATGTATATATCTATACGCGCATATATATATATATATATATGTATATATCTATACGCGCATATATATATATATATATATGTATATATCTATACGCGCATATATATATATATATATATATATGTATATATCTATACGCGCATATATATATATATATATATATATGTATATATCTATACGCGCATATATATATATATATATATATATGTATATATCTATACGCGCATATATATATATATATATATATATGTATATATCTATACGCGCATATATATATATATATATATATATGTATATATCTATACGCGCATATATATATATATATATATATGTATATATCTATACGCGCATATATATATATATATATATATATGTATATATCTATACGCGCATATATATATATATGTATATATCTATACGCGCATATATATATATATGTATATATCTATACGCGCATATATATATATATGTATATATCTATACGCGCATATATATATATATGTATATATCTATACGCGCATATATATATATATGTATATATCTATACGCGCATATATATATATATGTATATATCTATACGCGCATATATATATATATATATATATGTATATATCTATACGCGCATATATATATATATATATATATGTATATATCTATACGCGCATATATATATATATATATATATGTATATATCTATACGCGCATATATATATATATATATATATGTATATATCTATACGCGCATATATATATATATATATATATGTATATATCTATACGCGCATATATATATATATATATATATGTATATATCTATACGCGCATATATATATATATATATATATGTATATATCTATACGCGCATATATATATATATATATATATGTATATATCTATACGCGCATATATATATATATATATATATGTATATATCTATACGCGCATATATATATATATATATATGTATATATCTATACGCGCATATATATATATATATATATATGTATATATCTATACGCGCATATATATATATATATATATATGTATATATCTATACGCGCATATATATATATATATATATATATGTATATATCTATACGCGCATATATATATATATATATATGTATATATCTATACGCGCATATATATATATATATATATGTATATATCTATACGCGCATATATATATATATATATGTATATATCTATACGCGCATATATATATATATGTATATATCTATACGCGCATATATATATATATATATATCTATACGCGCATATATATATATATATATATCTATACGCGCATATATATATATATATATATATCTATACGCGCATATATATATATATATATATCTATACGCGCATATATATATATATATATATCTATACGCGCATATATATATATATATATATCTATACGCGCATATATATATATATATATATCTATACGCGCATATATATATATATATATATCTATACGCGCATATATATATATATATATATCTATACGCGCATATATATATATATATATATCTATACGCGCATATATATATATATATATATCTATACGCGCATATATATATATATATATATCTATACGCGCATATATATATATATATATATCTATACGCGCATATATATATATATATATATCTATACGCGCATATATATATATATATATATCTATACGCGCATATATATATATATATATATACTCATATATACTATATATATATATATCTATACGCGCATATATATATATATATATATATACATATATATATATATCTATACGCGCATATATATATATATATATATATACATATATATATATATCTATACGCGCATATATATATATATATATATATATATATCTATACGCGCATATATATATATATATATATATATATATCTATACGCGCATATATATATATATATATATATATATATATATATATATATATCTATACGCGCATATATATATATATATATATATATATATATATATATATATATATCTATACGCGCATATATATATATATATATATATATATATATATATATATATCTATACGCGCATATATATATATATATATATATATATATATATATATATATATCTATACGCGCATATATATATATATATATATATATATATATATATATATATATCTATACGCGCATATATATATATATATATATATATATATATATATATATATATCTATACGCGCATATATATATATATATATATATATATATATATATATATATATCTATACGCGCATATATATATATATATATATTATATATATATATATATATATATCTATACGCGCATATATATATATATATATATATATATATATATATATATATCTATACGCGCATATATATATATATATATATATATATATATATATATATATCTATACGCGCATAATATATATATATATATATATATATATATATATATATATATCTATACGCGCATATATATATATATATATATATATATATATATATATATATATCTATACGCGCATATATATATATATATATATATATATATATATATATATATATCTATACGCGCATATATATATATATATATATATATATATATATATATATATATCTATACGCGCATATATATATATATATATATATATATATATATATATATATCTATACGCGCATATATATATATATATATATATATATATATATATATATATCTATACGCGCATATATATATATATATATATATATATATATATATATATATCTATACGCGCATATATATATATATATATATATATATATATATATATATATATCTATACGCGCATATATATATATATATATATATATATATATATATATATATCTATACGCGCATATATATATATATATATATATATATATATATATATATATATCTATACGCGCATATATATATATATATATATATATATATATATATATATATCTATACGCGCATATATATATATATATATATATATATATATATATATATATATATATATATCTATACGCGCATATATATATATATATATATATATATATATATATATATATATATATCTATACGCGCATATATATATATATATATATATATATATATATATATATATATCTATACGCGCATATATATATATATATATATATATATATATATATATATATATCTATACGCGCATATATATATATATATATATATATATATATATATATATATATCTATACGCGCATATATATATATATATATATATATATATATATATATATATATATATCTATACGCGCATATATATATATATATATATATATATATATATATATATATATATCTATACGCGCATAATTATATATATATATATATATATATATCTATACGCGCATATATATATATATATATATATATATCTATACGCGCATATATATATATATATATATATATATCTATACGCGCATATATATATATATATATATATATATCTATACGCGCATATATATATATATATATATATATATCTATACGCGCATATATATATATATATATATATATATCTATACGCGCATATATATATATATATATATATATCTATACGCGCAATATATATATATATATATATATATCTATACGCGCATATATATATATATATATATATATATCTATACGCGCATATATATATATATATATATATATCTATACGCGCATATATATATATATATATATATATCTATACGCGCATATATATATATATATATATATATCTATACGCGCATATATATATATATATATATATATCTATACGCGCATATATATATATATATATATATATCTATACGCGCATATATATATATATATATATATATCTATACGCGCATATATATATATATATATATATATCTATACGCGCATATATATATATATATATATATCTATACGCGCATATATATATATATATATATATATCTATACGCGCATATATATATATATATATATATATCTATACGCGCATATATATATATATATATATATATCTATACGCGCATATATATATATATATATATATATCTATACGCGCATATATATATATATATATATATATCTATACGCGCATATATATATATATATATATATATCTATACGCGCATATATATATATATATATATATATATCTATACGCGCATATATATATATATATATATATATATCTATACGCGCATATATATATATATATATATATATATCTATACGCGCATATATATATATATATATATATATATCTATACGCGCATATATATATATATATATATATATATCTATACGCGCATATATATATATATATATATATATATCTATACGCGCATATATATATATATATATATATATCTATACGCGCATATATATATATATATATATATATCTATACGCGCATATATATATATATATATATATATCTATACGCGCATATATATATATATATATATCTATACGCGCATATATATATATATATATATATCTATACGCGCATATATATATATATATATATATATCTATACGCGCATATATATATATATATATATATATCTATACGCGCATATATATATATATATATATATCTATACGCGCATATATATATATATATATATATATCTATACGCGCATATATATATATATATATATATCTATACGCGCATATATATATATATATATATATATCTATACGCGCATATATATATATATATATATATATCTATACGCGCATATATATATATATATATATATATCTATACGCGCATATATATATATATATATATATATCTATACGCGCATATATATATATATATATATATATCTATACGCGCATATATATATATATATATATATCTATACGCGCATATATATATATATATATATATCTATACGCGCATATATATATATATATATATATCTATACGCGCATATATATATATATATATATATATATCTATACGCGCATATATATATATATATATATATATCTATACGCGCATATATATATATATATATATATATCTATACGCGCATATATATATATATATATATATATCTATACGCGCATATATATATATATATATATATCTATACGCGCATATATATATATATATATATATATCTATACGCGCATATATATATATATATATATATATCTATACGCGCATATATATATATATATATATATCTATACGCGCATATATATATATATATATATATATCTATACGCGCATATATATATATATATATATATATATATATCTATACGCGCATATATATATATATCTATACGCGCATATATATTATATATATATATATATATATCTATACGCGCA
>CAUOPZ010000061.1:92500-96350 GCA_963457665.1 Thysanoteuthis rhombus | reverse complement strand
TACACATACACAGACACATATATATACACAAACACATACCACACACACGTATATATATACACAATACACATACACACACACGTATATATATACACAATACACTATATATATATATATATACACAATACACATATATAATATATATATACACAATACACATACACACACACATATATATACACAATACACATATATATATATATATATATACACACAATACACATACATATATATATATGTACACAATACACATATATATCATATATATATACACAATACACATATATATATATACACAATACACATATATATATATATATACACAATACACATATATATATATATACACAATACACATATATATATATATACACAATACACATATATATATATATACACAATACACATATATATATATATACACAATACACATACACACACCATATATATATATACACAATACACATAACACACACATATATATATACAAAATACACATACACACACATATATATATACACAACACACATACACACACATATATATATACACAATACACATACACACACACATATATATATCCACAATACACATACACACACACATATATATATCCACAATACACATACACACACACATATATATATACACAATACACATACACACACACATATATATATACACAATACACATACACACACACATATATATATACACAATACACATACACACACACATATATATATACACAATACACATACACACACACATATATGTATACACAATACACATACACACACACATATATATACACAATACACATATATATATATATATATATATATACACACAATACACATACACACATAAATATATATATGTACACAATACACATATATATATACACAATATACATCCACACACGTATATATACATATATACACGATATACATACACACACATATATATATATATATATACACAATACACATACAGACACATATATATATACACATCATACACACACACATATATATATACACATCATACACACACACACATATATATACACATCATACACACACACACACATATATATATACACATATATATACGCATCATACAAACATGTATATATACACACATCACACGCACACACATGTATATACACACGCATCACACACACACATATATATATATACATACACGCATCACAAACACACGTATATATATAAGCATCACACACATACACATATATATACAGATCACACGCACATATATACACATTGCACACACACATATACATATATACACATTACACACACATACATATATATATATACACATCACAGACATACATATATATATATATACACATCACACACACACACATATTATTATATAATCACACACACAAACATATATATATACATCACACACACAAACATATATATATACATCACACACACATACATATATATATATATACATCACACACACACACATATATATATATATATATATACATCACACAGACTTATATATATATATACATCACACACACACACATATATATATATATACATCACACACTTATATATAAATATATACATCACACACATATATATATATATATACATCACACACATATATATATATATACATCACACACATATATATATATACATCACACACATATATATATATATATACATCACACACATATATATATATATATACATCACACACATATATATATATATACATCACACACATATATATATATATACATCACACACATATATATATATATATACATCACACACATATATATATATATATACATCACACACATATATATATATATACATCACACACATATATATATATATACATCACACACATATATATATATATATACATCACACACATATATATATATATATACATCACACACACATATATATATATATACATCACACACACATATAATTATAATATACATCACACACATATATACATATATATACATCACACAGATATATATATATATATACATCACACACACATATATATATATACATCACACACACATATATATATATATATATACATCACACACACATATATATATGTACATCACACACACATATATATATATATATACATCACACACACATATATATATGTACATCACACACACATATATATATATATATATATATACATCACACACACACATATATATATATACATCACACACACACATATATATATATATATACATCACACACACACATATATATATATATATACATCACACACACACATATATATACATCACACACACACATATATATATATATACATCACACACACACACATATATATATATATATACATCACACACACACACATATAATATATATATATATACATCACACACACACACATATATATATATATATATATATACATCACACACACACATATATATATATATACATCACACACACACATATATATATATACATCACACACACACATATATATATATATATATATACATCACACACACACATATATATATATATATATATATACATCACACACACACATATATATATATATATATATACATCACACACACACATATATATATATATATATACATCACACACACACATATACATATATATATATATATACATCACACACACACATATATATATATATATATACATCACACACACACACATATACATATATATATATATACATCACACACACACATATATACATCACACTCACACATAATATACATCACACACACATATATATATACATCACACACACATATATATATACATCACACACACATATATATATACATCACACACACATATATATATACATCACACACATACATATATATATACATCACACACGCACACATATATATACATCACACAGCACACATATATATATACATCACACACGCACACATATATATATACATCACACACGCACACATATATATATACATCACACACGCACACATCTATATATACATCACACACGCACACATACATATATATACATCACACACGCACACATACATATATATACATCACACACGCACACATACATATATATACATCACACACGCACACATACATATATATACATCACACACGCACACATACATATATATACATCACACACGCACACATACATATATATACATCACACACGCACACATACATATATATACATCACACACGCACACATACATATATATACATCACACACGCACACATAAATATATATATCACACACGCACACATACATATATATACATCACACACGCACACATACATATATATACATCACACACACACACATATATATATATACATCACACACACACATATATATACATACACATCACACACACACATATATATATATACATCACACACACACATATATATATATACATCACACACACACATATATAGATATACATCACACACACACATATATATACATCACACACACATATATATATATACATCACACACACATATATATATATACATCACACACACACATATATATATATACATCACACACACACATATATATATACATCACACACACACATATATATATACATCACACACACACATATATATATACATCACACACACACACATATATATATACATCACACACACATATATATATACATCACACACACATACATATATATACATCACACACACATACATATATATACATCACACACACATACATATATATACATCACACACATACATATATATAT
>CAUOPZ010000061.1:45000-87500 GCA_963457665.1 Thysanoteuthis rhombus | reverse complement strand
CCATGTTGTGAGTCGCGATGTCCATCGATTGTCTGCCATTCTTTCAACATGGCCAGCCCGTCGCCATTTGAGATTTTTAATGGATTCTATGATGTCTCTAACTCTTGTCTTTTCTCGGATGTACTTTGCTGTTTTGTGGTCTCTCCAAGTGAGGCCCAGCATTATTCTTTCATGTGCACGTTGCATAGTTTGTCTCTTGGTTAGGTTCCATGTTTCAGCTCCATAAGTGACTATTGGGAGGATGCATTGGTTATACACCTTTCTCTCTAGGATCAATGGGATCTTATTATTTTTTAAGGTTGAGCTAGCTCTGCCAAAGGCTTGCCATCCTAGTGTGATTCTTCGCTTGATTTTTTCTTCTTTTGAGATTTCAAGTGACACACATTAACCCATTTGTCCCTGATAACGCCTCCAGGCGTGATAATAAAAGTCACTGACAGCCTTGTTGTTAACATACGTTAATAGTCGGAACCTGCTGAGAAGTGTGATATTCAATGATTATAGCGACAGCGAATTTGAGGTATTAACCCTTGAAACAATGCCAGCTGGACAAAAAATGTTTTAAAAATGAATGAGCTGGATGTCAATGAAATATATCCTATGTGGATATAAGTAATTTAGATGAATCTTACGATGGAGTTGGAGTGAAATATACAAATATGTAAATATCAAAGTTTACAAGTGCTTGGTTTGCCAATAAGTAAAAGAAGGAAAAAACAAAAATCATGGACACCACTTTTTCCAAGCCATACCACAAGGAAAAACCCCCAGAATTGGAGAAAAAAAAAACTGAACTGAACTGAAGAGAAGAAAAAATAGTTTATTTAAGGAATAAACAAAAATCTTTTTCTTTTTAAAATGATTAAAAAAAAATGAACTGAAAAAAATGAGGCTAAAATCATAATAATGCCAATCTATCGATAAAACTTTTTTCAAGGAATTTTTTTCATGGTTCTATTTCACTGATGTTTGAAGTGATGCATTGAGAATAATTACAGATTCAGTAAGTGTACACCTAATATCATAAGAGATATAGCAATTTATTTGCTGCCCATTGTTATTTTTTGTTTAAGTGATGTTCAGGGCACACAGGCACCTTTGGGAAGCAGTCAGTCAGGGAAGTAATCAAACATGGTTGTCAGGGACAAATGAGTTTAAAAAAAAAAAAAAATATATACTAACACTGACATGCAGAAATTAAGATTAATGGGTAATTAATGTCTTAAATACAAACTTTTTAAAGCTCACTATAATAGAGAAATGGTGAGGGAACATTTATCATGAATTTGCCGATCAGCAAGATCAGTAAGTTTTTCATTTTTCAGCCTACCTAAAAAACAATGGCACTTGAAATCTAGACATTATTCTGATTCCAAATGTATATAGCTAGGACCAATAGAAAAAGTTAAGACAATTTGAAATTTTCAAAGTGCTCTTGCCTGTAACTTTTGAACTATTGATCAGATTTATATAAAAATCTGGAAATCCCTTTTTTTTTAAAATTCCAAATCAACCCATATGTCATAAATATGCAAATTGAAGGGGGCAGGGTTATTTTCCACTGTAACTGTAGCTTGCAGTTTCAGTGGAAAGTTGTTTTTCTACAGAGTTACCAACCCCAAACTCAAAGGTTATTCTCAGTCAGAATAACCTTCACTAAGATCAGGGGTTCTCAAACTTTTCCCTCCGTGCAAACCAATTTGCCCTCTCCAGTAGTGTTGTTGTATATCTCTTGAAGAATATGGAGTGAAACGGACAATAGACATGTAGTATATGTGAGTTTGGCTCTTGCCAACAAGTAACTCAAGTTTAGGCACAGTTCAAGAGACATACAATTGACAGTTTTACATAAAATTAGTTTTATGCTGAGAAAATTTTTTTTTTTTTTAAATCATATATAGAAATTTGGAAGCATTTTGAATAATTTATTAAAAATCTTTAACAAACCCTTTTATTATTAAGCTTTAAGTGAATACAAATAAAATGAATGATTAGAAAATTACTCACCTTTAAATGCTTCAGTGGCACCAGGGGCTTTATTTTTGTCAGGATGCATTTTCAATGCCAACTTTCGATAAGCCTTTTTCAGGTCAGCATCTGTAGCATCTTTTGAGACACCAAGTATTTCATAATAATCTTTACATTTCTTAATCCTGTATTGAAAGAAAAAAAAACAAGATTATACAATTAAAAACTGGGAAAAAAAAAAGAACTTTACAATTACAGCCAAATGACTTTGCAAAACAGTAAAAAAAATCAAAAGTATAGACTTCAAAAAAATACAGCAAGCAAATTAAAGACAAGGTAATTGAATCTAATAAGGTTAGTTATCATATATAATATGCAGTTATTGCTACAGTAGCTGCAAATATCAATTTCATGTGTGATTTTATTTGAAACCTGTTTCTTAATAAAATTCATGGGTCTTCTTGTTAGTCCCACCAAAAGCTATGGATTCAGTTTGCAGGACTTCTTAACTTACTTAGCATGTGTTTCAATCAATTAGCTTCCTTCAACTTTAAAATGTTTGGGAAAAATTATGGTCGAACAAATATGTCTGCAGCGTAACATCTTAACATAACAAACAAAACTTAACACTGAATCTTCAAGTTTTCAACCTTTCGGATTTTAGCATTCAGAATTCTATCTTTCAGGATCATGACCCAAACAAAACATACCTCTTAACAGCTGCTACCTGTTCATCAGTAAACTCATCTGCTGGTTTTTCAGAATGACAGGTCTCAGTTCGCTCAGTTCGTTCAGAAGAATTACTTTTAGAAGATGGTTTATCTTCATTAATATCATTGTCTGGGGCACTCTGTCTACGTCCAGTGGTACTGCCATTCAGATTGTTTAATTTACCAATTAAAACTGAAATAAAAGGATAAATTGAATTCCCAATATGACAAATATATACAGTTGTAAAAAAATATTCTGATAAATGGGAGGAACTTGAATCTTTAAAGTTGATGTATTGCAATAGATTTAACTTTCCCACGATAAAAGAAAACACTAATAGAATAAACTGTGTAAAAAGTAATAAAACAGGTCTGGTTAGTCACTCAAGAGACACAATCATTAGGTCAATGTCTTTGAGCAGCAGGTGATAAATTAAGTCAAAAAAAAGGGTGATCAATGAAAAAGTCTTATTTTTCAAAAGATAAATGTGAATGCTGCAAGACATAAAATAAGGGACCAATTTAGCATAATTTGGTGGGGATGGGAGGGGAACAAAACATTTTTTCAAGACAAAGATTAAATTTCAACATTTACAGCCCTCTAGCTTCATTGGTGCTGCCTGTATGCATGATAGATATTCAGCCAGTCAACTCAGCTTAAAAACTGAAAAAAATCCACGTTGACAGTTTCTAATTGTTGACTAATTTACTGATTATTATAAACAGATTTCTTTCTAACCGTTGTCTTCATCTTGGTTGTTATAGTCATGTGTCAGGCACTGTATCTTTCAGCCTCCTTCAAATACCTGTTGTATTAAATAAGGTTCTCTGAATTTCAAAAATAACTTTCTTCAATCCCATTCTCCTGGCCATACTAGATGAAATCTTGCATCTAGTAATTCTTAGATTATCTTATCCTTGTGATGTTCCTTCTGTGTATTCTGCTAAATCACAGCATATGAATTTCACTGCCTGACCCAGGGACTGAACATATGTCTGCCAGGTAAACTGCAACACACATATCAACAAGGACTATCAGGAAGTGTAAGATTGGATCCTTAAACCTAATTTTTGTTCTTCCCTGATCACTATCTACAGGACAATGACCTAATGGATATGCATTGATTACAACAATCAAGATGATAACAACAATTTGAATAAATCAGTATATAGTGATAATCCTTCATCTCAGAAATTCACACAGAAATAATCAAGTGATATTGCTCTGTGGAAAAAAAAAAATTGGTTTCCATTGTAAGTTCCATACAGCCTCTGGGCAGTTACTAAGCTGGGCAGTCATAGTTCAATGTCTTGTTAATCATTGCTACCCACAAGACCAGTGAAATCAATGTTGCTAGGTTTAGGGGATTCAGGTATTTGTGCCACTCTAACCATTCATAGTAGAAATTTTTCACACACACACTACCCTCAATGAGCAAGGAAAATTTTTGTTTTTCCAACCCAGCTAGGAAGGGGGGATACAATATACAGTATCCATTTATGCCAAATTGGTCCCTTAGTTTGTGTCCACCAGCATTTACACTAGTTTTTTTTTTAGAACTTTTTGTCTATCTTAAATGCATTTCTCTGAATTCTTCCATTTTATCACAGGATTTTTTTCAACTCCTCAAGTTCTTGCCTGTGGCAGCAGAGGTTCTGTTCACTTATTGAGCCATTGGGATGGGGGGGGGGATCCTATATGTTATAAAACATGGTATTTGGTTATTTAGACTCTGAATCGCATTAATAGTAAGGCCACAATTCATTGCCACGTACATTTTCAGTCTGAAGCAATTCTTTTTATTAATTCTGTTTGTACATTGAATTAGATGAAAAACATATGGCATTTTTCAAGCCCTTTTACTATACTTGGGTGTCAATTGACACTTGGTTTGAGGCTTCCGTTGAATAAAAATGATACGTCAACACTTAACATGGTCAGGTTATATATCATTGGAAAGGTATGGAAGAGCTGAGCATTTATTACCAAAGGACCAAGAGTCTAAAGTCAATAGAAATCGCGTTATATGCATTATATATATATATTTCAATCTCATCCTCATGTACATTTCTTCCGTTAGCTGACCAAACGCAAAATCACAATAAAAAAACGTATGCTGGGAGCCCGAGATGCCTACTGTGCATATCCTGGTTTACTCCATCAAATAGTTTTTCTGATAGGTACATGTATGGATAATCAATTAAAAAAAATTGGGGAAGAACTATGATTTAGAGGTGTATATTTTGGCGGTACTGTCTCAAAATTGAAGAATTGAAAATGCTGGAAAATTGAAAAATACCTAAACGCTTTCTGATGTAGTTTTTCATGTGCAATTGATATAAATTGACAAGATACCTCAACAGAAAGCTGATGGGATTCTCTTTGAAACAAGATATATATATATATATATATATATATATATACCCAGAATTAAATCAACAATCCATGGATATTGGACTATAAAGGTACAGGCATACTCGAAATTTCCTCACAAAATGCTAAATACCGACATTAGTGTTTTTTGTCAGTAACTTTTTCTCAACAAATATAAATTTAAAAGATACATTGTTGCAAAGCAAATAAGATTTTCTTTCTATGTATATATGCATGTATATACATCCATCATGAAATAAATCCACGATTGTCAACTGTGAGGTAAATATATAATTGAAATTTCCTTGAAAAATGCTGAATACCCAAGTCCACATTTTTGGCAATAACTTTTCATGCCCAGCAGATCCAAATTGACATGATATAATTCGGGGAAGCTGATAAAAATCTCTTTCTAAAAAATGTATATAAGCTTATACCACCACCATGACATAGAATTAGGACAATAAAGTACATACACACTTGAATGCTAAATACCTAATTTCATATTTTTTTTAAAGGATCACATCCCAAACTTATGAAACCTGCTTTAAATAGACTTTTAAACAACATTTGATTTCAGGAGCCGATTAACCTTCAGAGAAAATTTTAACCCCAACCCAATTTTCCCCATTGCACTTGGAATTTGGCAGGGGGGGGGGTGACACTGTCGGGACGGTACTGGAGAAAAAAAAATACATTTAAAAAGATGCATGAACAGATCTAAACCAGACCTTCCAAGTTATTTCTAGAATTAGATGAACATTTTAGATTGAATATAATTTTCTTCGCAAAACAACTTTTCATAGCCCTACATTTTTCATCAAGTAAACAAGCTTGACTGTGCTAAGGCCAAACCCCCTTGCTTTATCAAAATCTAGAAAGTAAACAAAACAGAATTCATTTCTCCATACAATATGATTCTAAAACTACATTTCAACTCCTTTAATGAGATTTGCTAACTTTAGCAAAACAAGTCAATCTGAATTGGGCTTTGGAAGTGGAAGTGAGTTCTTCAGCATTTTTTTGTATATGTCACTGTGTCACAGTTCTTTGCGCGTGATGTCACTCATTTTTCTTCTGGTCATTGCCAAATATGAAAATTGAATCAGAACTCAATAGTAAGAATTTGACAAAAGGTAAGAAAGAAAAGGCCCACTCCGCCCACTCTGCCACTGACCTGAAAGGCAAGAAAAAAAATAATAAAAATATTTTGTTCCCAGTTGGATTCAATTCCAAAATCTGATGTCTGGCAGAATGCCCTTGATCAATGCACCATGGAAACATTACTTAAATTGTAATTTATTTATAATTATAAATAACATGGTTGACAAATACCTGTCTTTTTAAAATTCTTACTTTTATATTGTTTAATGGTTCTATCATTATATCAACTGATTTAATGATATCTTTAGAAGCAAGGTAATATATATACTTGTTATCGTATGAAAATAATACTTTTCATGATGGAAATTCAATGTTCACAAAAATATATATATATATATATATATATATATATATATATATATATGAAGAACTCAGAAATACAAGTTGACACAACATGATGTTACAGATTCACTCATTCTGAAATTTACACATCTCAAACTCCAAGTTTGAGTAATAGCGATAATAAAGTCCACTTAGTTGAAGTTTGGCTACAAGTGATCCACAAATTTAATTTTACGTCAAACATTTGTTCTTTTCAGGTTTATTATCTATATTATTTGTTCCAAAAATTGAAAATATAATATCCAAACTGGCAACCCTGCAACGATTACTAATAAATGTTTCAACTTCGAAAACTTGTTAATTCAACATAAAATGTAACAAATTTAAAAATGTAAAAAAGTATTGACACAATGAAATCTCAAATACCCAAAACAGAACCCATCCATACCCAACAGAAGAATTCACCCCCCACTCCTAACTGAAAAGAGATTGCTCATCAATAACGCCTTCTATGAATTTTTCAGAACTAACCCGACACATAAGCGAACTGAGCAGCTGCTTAGTAAGGGTAGTCAGACATACAGCTTTATGCTGGACAGTCCAGCTTTTGAGCACGCTGTCCCTTGTTCAAATGCCAACTCAAGACGGATGTTAATTTGTCCCCCTTTTTAAGGTTTGACTAAAATATTTATATAAATTATAAGTTTACACTAATACATTGGAGAACCTCATCAAGGGGTCCATAGCCCTCAAATTGGGAATAGTAGCCTTGAAGAGGTTGGGAACTGCTAGAAAAGAATGTGAGAGAGGGACCAATACTAAGTGCCCCCTTCAGAGGCAAGGGGTTTCTGGACATTCTCCTGTTTTTTTTACCTGGACAGCTGAGCGAGTTCATCACGTATTTTCATTTATCAATATTCTCATTATTTCAAAATAATGTTCATCAAAATTTAGTTGCAATTAATTAAACTGTTTGGATCATTGAACAAAATCGCGTCTAAAAATACATATATATCTGAATATGAATTCATTTTTATATTGCTAGAGTGCCAGTGAATGGTATTTATTTGCCTCACCTTGCCGTAAGAGTGGATTGTGACAAGATTGCTTTTAGTGTGTGGGCCATCATGCATACAAGTGAGCAATGTCAAATGCTGTCTAGTTTTTTCTCAATACTTCTCTCTGGGGGGAGGCATCAGTAATTAGCCCTGCCCCTACCCCCTTTAATGCAATGGGGAGGTGCAGCAGCTACTTGGAACCAGACATTTTGGGTTTTTTTCACTTCAGGACATAAGGCTTCCTGACTCAAAACAGCAAAAACCTAGATGGAAAAAGTCTATTACTAATATTCTTTTAAAAAGAAATGATTGTTGTCTATTTGTACTTTCACTAATATTCTTCTCTTAATCAAACCGTCATGTTGATTGAAAACATTTCACCAAAGATCAACATTTGGCATTTGAGAAAATTAATCTTAACTGTAATATCCTTCCTCTTGTTGAAATTAGAGTGAAAATTTATATACTGCAATTCCTAATTTGTACAATGCACTCGTAACTATAGACCCTTCAAGTCATCCATCATATAACAGTATGTTCAACACCGACAAACTCAAGTTTTTGCATTAGATCTGGAGGAATACTTAGAGTGCTGGTAGCCGATATTTTAGCTTTCATTAACGTAAAATTTAAACTTTTAGACTAGTGGTTTTGAAAATTTGTGAACTCAAGGACTCCTAAAAAGGTAATTTTCTGGCAGACCACAGTTATCAATACACTACAATAGTAAGAATTTTTCACCTTTAAAAATTATATTTCTTCTAAACAGATTACATTTATTTGAATTCTAATACATGGAATAGGTTAGTGTACAATAATTACGTTTTTCAATAGCTGTGCAATGGATGATGCATCTCTGCCACAAGATTCGCAATGTCATGTTCAAAGGGAAGACTGCTGCCGACTCCCTGAGCACTATTTGTCAGTCACCTAGGGATCCAGCAACATCGGTTTCCAAACCATTGTTCAAGATATTTTCCATTAGCCTCTATCAAAGCCCAAGTGCATTTCAAACAGTTTTGAACTGCAATAGCAATCCAATGAAATATGGTGAAACTTTGAAGTTAATCAATTTTATATTGATTGATATATTGAATGACTTAGAAGAAGAGCCACAAGGATTCTTGCTGTTATCGGTTATAGTATCTTACATAGCAGGAAAGGAAAGAACCCAACCACTTATGAAAGATAAGGTAGTCAACAACACTCAGTTGAAACAGGGCATCATGAACAGACAGGGCAGCAATGGTCAAGCTGACAACGATGACAATATATTGATTGATACTCGTAATTCTGAACTTGAAGAATGTTTGATATCAACCACAGAAATATATTAAAACCTTTCTTCAGTTCATAAACTAAGAAATATCCTGAAATTATTTATTTAAGCGGAGATATAGAGGTCAATCTGCACCAGCATCAAAACTGTGGAGAAGCGAGTGAGAGGGAATCCTTGCGAGAGCATAAGGATGCCACATCAACACTTGATTTCAAAAGTGACTCGAAAGAGGAAAGAAAAAAATGTTAGAGGAAATTCAGAAAGCTGCTAACACTGTTCATCTGGTCTTTTGAGAAAATATTCATTGTGCAAGCTGTGATGAATTCTCAAAATGATACTGATACTGACGACCTTTCTGAAAGCAGCAAAGCCCATTTCCATTGCCAGAGGCCTGTCAGGTGTATGATGTGGGCCACAGTTGTATCAGATGGGAAAAAACCTCCTTCGTTTTTCATTAAAGAGGATGTGTAGGTGAATAGCGAAGTTCATCAACAAATGCTTGGAGAAAAAGTGTTACCTTGGGTCACTGAAGTCTTTGGAGAATGTTACATCTTCAACCAAAATGGTGCGTCTGCTCACATTAAATATCACCCAGTTGTGATGCAAAGCATTTCAATGGATTCTGGGACAAGAACATTTGGCCTCATTCCAGCACAGACATCAATCCCAAGGATTCCACCATCTGGTGCATTTCGGAGAGTGATGTTTTGAAGATCCCCTCATGCAATGAAGCCAGCTCTGGTTAAATCCTGGTCCTATTCAGACAAGGAACTAAACACATGCATTTATTCAATCTTGAAAAAATTGGATAAACTAATGGGTAAATCTTTATATTGCACCCTGTAAGAGTCTGCTGGGACATTATTATTCATGCATTAGACACCTTAATAGATTATCCTTAATAAGAAAATCAACATATTACTTCAAATTTCGTAAATCTACTAATTTCAATTACTATTAGATGTTCAAGTATTCAAATCATTTTATTTTAGAACAAGTAGTTTTAACCACTTCAACAAGAATACAATTCAGCATTGTACTGCAGAAATGATAATGTCCAGAGAGGGTGAAAAGAAACTTCTTGTTGGAAATTGGTAATAACTTTAACATCAATTGGCTACATTTATTTTGGACCATACCATTTGCCTGCTGTGTTAAAATTTGACATTGATATATAACAGGTGCCAATTTCTGTCACAATCCAAGTACAGCCTTGATAGACCTTTGCAGGAAGTCTGGTGATATTCAGGCCATAACATGTTGAATGCACTCATCCAGTTGATCTAGAGTTTGTTGTTCGGAGCAGAACACCACCTCTTTCACCCATCCCAACAGGACAAAGTCACAGGTCATACAGACCATTCATCTCTCATAGGGAGTTAATTCTCACCAACCCTGTTCATCAAATGACAATTTATTCTAAGAGAGCCAATATGTTGTAAGCAAAATGACTACACAAGAAATAAAAAATCATTCTAGAATCAATGGTAGATGAATGCATAAGAGAATTTACTTTTATAATTTCATTATTAAATACAATATTCATAAGGATAATTTAGGTTTCAGCCATAGAGCAATAGTTATCAAGATAATTCACAAGTGTAGTTAGTTTGATTGTCAGTGGATGCTATCTCTATGACCCTGAATCAGACTAATCTATCTTTATGTATCTACTTCTATAGTTATATTAGCAATTTGAAATCAAGTTTCACTATTTTTTGGCTACCGTTGCATTGCTATTTTAGAAGTCACTATTTGATTTCTATAAACAATTTAATAATGTAATTTTTAAAGCTACTTTTAATCTATAAAACATCTTGAACCTTGAGATTGAATAACAGAGAAGGCTATCAAAAGATAATGCATAAACAGTAGTTGAATCAATGGCATTTAATAGGGAAGTTGCAAAAAAAAAAAAAAAAAAAAAAATAGTTAAATATTTAATCTTTGTTTTTTCTTGAACATTGGACAAGACTTGAACTACAAGTTTCAGAAATATGAAAAACTTCAGCTGAAACTTTTAGCAGGGCATCTTAAATCCAGAATTATACTGTGAGAGTGTCAGTCCTTGGTTTTCCAATGAAGTTAGAGATAAAAAATTTAAAAAATCAAGTACCAAATATCTTTAACAATTAAAAAATATTTTGAACAGTATTACAAACAATATAATCATTTCTCTTCAAATGGCTAAAAGTCCTACAGTTTATCAAACTATCAGTCTCTCAACTTGATGAAAGAGTAAGAATTTTTCAAGAAAAAGAACAAGTCATGCACAAGACAGTTTAAATTATTGAATGCCTGTTGTTTTGCCATCAGTAGCTGTGGTCTGTGTCAGTATGTTTACATAGTAATTTGAAAGCTTGACTTGGGGTATTCTTTTGGGGGAGAAAATTAAAAGTGACACATGATCAACAGTAGCAGTAGTTTTATAATCAGCAGCCAGCGAATGAACACACGAACACAGTAGAACAGTTACAGACTTGCGCCCTTTCTCTTTTTCTGTTTGTTATATCATGCACATTCTGATAACACGCAAAATTTAGCTAACTTTACGGACTGACTGCAATTTAAGGTAAAGTTTGTGCCGGAAAGGTTTAGTCTATTTCTTGGGAGATCCTTGAAAATCAAATATTGTAAATCTAAAATCAAAAAAGGTACATCAAAGATATGGCATAGAATGAACAAAATATATGTAAATTATTCTGGTAAGTTATAGAAAAAAAATTAAAATAAGGTATATAAAATGTTTCTTTTAAAGAATAATGTAGTGTAGTCTAGATAGTTAGTGTCCCAACAAAGCAAACAATGGAAAAAAATTGAAATACACAGTTGGACAACAAATTGAAATCATCTATGAACTGTTTATTAATCATTGAATGAACTGACTGAAAAGGATTGAAAAAAAATGATTGTATCTGAATCTGAGGGAGAAAATGATGTGGTCACAATAACAAGTTCTATAGAATCAATTGATAACATACAAAAATGGCCGGCGAAGGACCCACTGGCCATGTGCTAAGGATGATTGCATATTTTGAGGGATGAGACCCAATAGATCAGATCATCATCTACTTGTAATGTTTAACCTATTGAATTTGCTAATCTTTCACGGGCGATTTTTAAATAATCAAGAATCATATTTTTAATAGCTATATCCTTCTTTTTTTTCACCAACTCGAATACATTTTTTCATCAAAGAAGAATCATTTATCTTGTCATTATTATTTATTTCCTTCAAGTAAAATTATAAGTTGAATGTTAAATAAATATAAAAACCAGCACCATATTTAGAAGAGTATTTGGTCTTTTTTTTTTTTTTTTCTCTTTCAAAACATTCATTGGACTTGGGCAAAATAGAGGAATTCAACACTACATACGATTGCAAACCAATTCGATGCCTATAGTATGAGTATGATGAATCATCATGAATTCAACAAAAAGTGTAGTAGAAATAAGTAGGAAAAGAAACAATCATTAAATAAGTAAAATTTCCAGGGTTACGACGGCGTTTGGGGGTAAATCGTATTTATACGTCGAAATAGGTGACTGACTACATAATTGCTTTTTACCGAAGAAATAAAAGAAGACAAACAGTAACAAAAGACTGCAAAACAATTTTTTCTTATAAATCAGTTCTGTGGGCACCAGGGAGACACTAATACGAAAAGAGAAGACTATTATTACGTATTCGCCAAATGACTTCTGCAAAAAAGTGAAACCTAAAGCTTTATTTGGAACGATGTCTATGTAGGTTGGGGCGCAGTATTGTGGTACATATATAATACTCACTATCCGGCAGTAGAAATGGTAGTAGTGACAGTACAATTTAGATACATAGCAGGAGGGATATAAGACACACGGGACCGATATAAAAAGAGTTGACGAGAAAGAATCCAGTTTAAAGCCAAATAAAAGTTTACTAGATTCAAGTTATATAAATATACATATAATCGGACCTCTTTGCATATATACTTTTGAAAGGAGATAGATGTAAAAGTGTTATTCGAATATCAAACTCTATCTGACCACCTCGCCTGACGTGTTCGATCTTTAGAGGTTGGTTGTACACTTTAGCCATCGTCACTATTGCGGCAGCGAAATATATCATGGTGAAGATATTAAAAACAAACGATTAACCTTACCTCTAGCCTTCACTGATGGATACAACCTTTCTGCTTTGTTTAAAAATTTCAGTGCTTTGTCTTTATCGCCATCAGCCATATATTTTTCCGCTATCGAAATACATCGTTCGCTTTCATCCTTATTGCCCTCCATCTTGAATTTACATGTAACAGGAAGTTAGCAGCGAAAGTAAAAGTTTTTTTGATTGGTTATCGTCAGACCCTACGTCATCACATGGAATACTGTTAGTTATCAGCTGGCGTGAGAACAGATTTGTCGTCTGCAGTTGATAGAAATAATACTAACTCAATGAATCTTCATTTTTCTTTTAATCAAACACTTATTTAGACCAAATAAAAACCCAAAAATATTTTCAAAAACCCTAAAATATTTCAAATGGATCAGACCGACTTTTCAAGTACATAAAATAGAGCATAATTATTTTAACACAAAAAAATGAAATATATTTCTGATATATTTTCCTAATAGAAAAATAAAATATTTTGATGCATTGTCAAAAAATAAGAGTCTTTTTCAGTAATTATTATGGCCTTTACAGCTCACACAAACTAATCTTTACCCTGATTAACTAACCCTAACCCTTGGTTATCTCAATAGAATAATAACAGCTTAATTGCTGAAATGTCCACAACTTTTTTATTTATATCTATTTAACCAACAAAAATATGGTAAGCAATAGCTATAATTATTTAATGTGGTGGAGATTAAAGAAAAAGACCCTATTGATGCATTGACAGAATAGATATAATCATAGACAAGCTTGACTTTGCCAGAGTCAAACTCCTTTGTTTCTTGAAATCTAAACAGTAAAGAAAATAGAATTCATTTCTCCATACAATATTATTCCCAAACTATATGTTCCATTTCAACTCCTTTATTAATAGATTCTGTAAATAAGATTTGCAAACTTTAGCAAAGAAATCAACCTGAGTTTAGAATTAGAAGTGAGGGTGAATTTGTCATCAGTTATTGCATATGTCACAGTTATCTGTCATTATTGTTACAAACGAAAATAGAGTCAATAGTTGAAGTTTAACAAAAGAAAGAAAAAGCTAACTCAGCCTAATGGTCGATCTGCCATTGGTCTCAAAAGCAAGGAAGACAAAAAGAAAGAAAAAGCCTGCATAGTCTAATGTTTATTCTGCCACTGGTCTGGAAAGCAAAGAAGAAAAAAGAAAAGGCCTACTCAGCCGAACAGCAATGATTAATAAGCCTACTCAGCCAAGTAATTAACTGCCATTAGCTTTGAAAGCAAGGGAGAAAGAAACAGAGAAAGAAATGAAAAATCTCACTCTGCCTAATGGTTAATCTGCCAATGGGCCTCGAAAGCAAGGAAAAAAGGAAAAGTCTTCTCAACCAAGAGGTTGATCTACCACTGGCCTCAAAAGCAAGAAAGAACTTGACATCATATGACGTCATGGCATCACTCTTTCTATTTCCTCTCTTTCTCTTATTCATGACTGAAATTTAAAAAATCTCATGATAATAGTCAACTCTAGGAATTTGACAATATTTGAAAAAAGGTTTTGGAAAATTTCAAGACTTTATCATTTTTTCTATATCCAGATATGGATAAGAACAAATGTAAACTGAATTCACTTTTGTCAAACTCCTATTCAAACCTGAAGTTGACTTTGTTCTTCTATCATACGAAGAATGATTAGAACAATCCTCACCAATTTTAAGGGAGTAAAAATTAACATTCCCCAACTGTGATTTAAAATCATGACCAACTGACAAGTTTCACATATCTGCCAAAATTCATGCTCGAAGTACCCAAATTAAAATCTCCCTACCACAATTTGAAATCTCAACCAAATGGTTGGTAGCCAGCTTTTTTATGAAACTGACCAGTCTTCCATATCTACAAAATTTATATTGCTGTAAACGAGTCACATTGCCAACACAGCCAAAAAGGTCAATCTATATTCGTGGCCTCTTTTTTAGAAATTTGGAAATGGCCAACCCTATCTTAAACACATCTCATCCAATGTCTCTGCATGTTTTTAGAACCTTGAATCAAGCATTCTTTTTCTGATCAGAAAAAAATCAAAATCTATCATGCATTTCTCTGTTGGTACCTCTACCCATTCTTAAAGCAGGATTTACCGTGTTTAGATATTCTGAAATATTTTCTTGTTACTTTGGCTGGTAAATTGAAATGTTTTACTTAAAATAAGAGTCCTTGTTTCAAGCCATCAGAAAAATATTAAGATCCCATGTGTAATGCCAAGTTGGTTTGTATGCAAAAATATCTGTGGTGTTATGATCAAAATGGGATTGCCACTTTTTACTTTGGGAACTAAATAACCATGTGATTTGGTCATCTTGGTGATAGTAGCAAAATGCATGCAGTAAAAATAAAATTTAACAATAAAGGACACTATTGCATGGGCTTAAATAATATTTAGCCCTAATGATTTCAGCACATGGTAAAAATGAAATCAAACAAATAAAAAGTCCATACATAAAGGGAGATATGAAAGATATGAGAATTAGCTACTAGGTCTAAGTAAAGAGGATAGAAGAGAGATGTAACATAATAGAGTTCCTGTCATGCATTTTACCTGGCATTGGGGCTGAAAATATTTGTTTTAAAAATGCCTGATAATTCAGACCAAGGAGATGTTGAAAACAGGTTATTCAGGATAAAATACTTGCAAAGTTACTGAGATGGGAGACAGCACACATGATTTAGATCATCAAAAAAAAACTGCAGATTAATTCTACACAGATAAATACAAATGACAATAAAAGGATGCTGTATAAGTCACATTCTCAACCTTCAGAAACAAGACGATCCTAATAATTCTAAAAAGAAGAGTATACAACCAAAGCATCCTCCTGTTAGTCACTTATGGAGCTGAAACATGGAATCTAATCAAGAGATAGACCCGCAAACACTTATTTGAGAGAATCATGCTCAACCTCATATGGAGAGATCACAAGAAAGCATAGTATATTAGAAAGAAAACATGAGTCCGAGACATCATAGAATCTATTAGAAAACTTAAATGGCAATGGGCAGGGTATGCAAGAATGGCAGACAACCGATGGACATCACAACTCACAAAATGGATTCCCAGAGATCACATGCAAAACCGAGGCCGACAAAATACAAGATGGATAGATGAACTAGATAAATTCAGAAAATACTAGCTCCGCAACACCCGTGATAGAGAAATGTGGAGGATCCTGGGGAAGGTCAATGCCCAACGACGGACAATAAAAGACTGATGATGATGATATTGTAGCAACCCCTATTCTTTTAGTTAGGAATTAAGTACGAAACTCTTCTTTTAGCCAGATATCAAAAAACGTCACTTCCTCCTCCGACCCCTATAAAACTCCTGGACGCACATGGTCCAATGCTCAATGGCGCCAGCATCCCCAGCTGGTTAAGCCTCTGGCCCCAGCCTTTGAGGCTGGCCACTCTCTTTTTTTTTCTCTTCCATCTCCCTAAGATTGTTTTCATTTCACCGACCTCCTGGTCGATCCAATCTTAACCATTCTTCCTCTGTGACCTAACTTTGCCCATTTCACTTCACCAATATTGAGCCTCACACATACGCACACTCTTGCATCTATGTCACTGTATCTTCACCATATGCTCCAAACATGTATCACCTCTCACTCTTGTGAATGAAATGGCAAAGCCTTTTTACTATCCAATAGTCACAATATTCTTTCCTAAACTTCTTTACTTCGGGAAACATGCGTGGATAAAACTGTCTTTCTGTTTAACGAGAGTCTATCAGCATCAGAGAATAGCCCCCAAGTTAACTCACTTACTTTGCAGAATGGCTTGCATACTGAACCCGGATCCCACATATTATCTTGGAGCAATCCAACCATATGGAATCCAAGCAGTTCAGACAAACTCTGCTTCGACACCAATGCCAGTACTATCAAGACAAGAAAGCTCCCACCTTTTGCCATCTCTTCTTCTCTCCTAACATTACTTCTCACAATCAATCATATTTGTATTATCCTCACATGTATCTCATCTTCATTCTTCATTCTTGTATTAAACGTACGTCTTTTATCTGGCCAAAATATTTGTATCTCTTCCTTCCACCTTGTTTCAATGCGTGTCCAACTTCATACTTGGCATGCATTCCATTCACTTTCAACATCATCCTTTCTTCCTTTACATCTCCAGTGCCGTTATCTAAAATTATCTAAAAAGTAGATCTTTCTATCAAAAATTATCTAAAAAAATTCCTGCACAAGAGATGGGCATTATTGCTTCCAAAAGACTATTGAGACCCCCCAAAAAGCACATATTTGAAAGAAAAAAAAAACACGATTCAAGATGGTGCAGGGATCCCAAAACCCTTCTGATTGATGACCCTTTCAGGGGATCATTGATCAACTTCCTAATTTTTAAATTAATAAAAAATCTTTAAAGTTTAGTTAAAGGTAGAATAACTGGATAAACATATATACAATATTAGTCAGGTATTATTACAAAGTTTAAAAAAACAACTATCTTCAATGGAAGGGACTTGGTTGATGATCTTTGAGAGGAATACTGATATTTGGTTTTAAATCAGTGAGTTTTAATCTCAATTCACCCCATGCCTTTCTATGTTCAATTTGTTCTTTTGCTTTGTTAGAACTTTGCAGGAACTTTGAAATGCAAGTAAAAAGGTGTACGCCTCTGCAAAAAGTTTGGAATATTTGTTGGCAATATTAACATTATTCCAGAAAGGTTTTATGCTTAAGCAGTGCTTTAGCTTGATATCCATAAACAGTTCAATGAGATAATCTTGCAGGTTGGATTCATTTTCCAGTTCTGAATTAAATGGTGAAACAATCCAGAGAGGTATGTGCATTTTTTAAAATCTTATTTAAGATACCTAGCAAACAAAAACTCATCAATAATTTGGTTTTTAAAATGTCTAATTGACCCCTAAGGATTGATATTGACAACTTTGGAGACCCCAAATCTATGGTAATTTGATAAACGGTAGAAAAGAGGTACACAAGTTATCCTGGTCAAAAGTGAGCCAAGAGAAACGGAAGTTAGTGGTTTCATACCTAGACAATATAGGAAGTTATAGATCCAAGAAAGACTAGGAAAGATTCTTTAAAGACTATTTTTGTATATAGTGTAGTAATTTTTACTAAAATGGAAATGATGCATAATATATTTTCTGCTAAGCTGGTTTACATGATTTTGAAGTAGATTATCTCATTTTGCATACATTTTGTACAGACATGAACATAGCACCAACAAAGCATTCAGGTGATTTCTAACCATACATAAAGGAGTTTCCTAAGATCTATTTTGCTAAGCAAAGAAAACCACATGGTGTTGAAATCCATATTAACCTTGACATGCATTCAGTTGACTAGCCAATAAATGTAGCTTCCTATAACTTCCTGACTCCCGAACAATTCCCCTGTCAATTATCTGAAGCTTATCCATAAAGGGGTAATGTGTACCCTTCTGGAACTTCATTGACCGGTAAAAAAATTACCATTTAATGCCTTTTTCTAACCATTTCTAACTGATTTATTTTCAGTTAAAAGTTGGTCAGTTAAAATCTACATTAAACTTTTTTCTAAAAGACCATTCCACACAAAATGTTACATGAAAAATATCCTGATAACCTTTGAAAAGTTAATTTATATAAATATAAGGGTTAATCAATAAGTCTGTAGCCATAGTTATTAGCTGAATTTTAATCTGAAATTTTCAATGTATAACATTCAATATATGTGATTATTATTCATCCCCAGATAACTGCATTGACAAGGAAGGAGTTATGTTGAAAAATAGATATTTGTTATGTAAAATAAGTGCTATTTTCATCATTAGGTTATGTATTTATTTATGTACATATATATATATATATATATATATATATATATATATATATATATGTATGTATATATATATATATATATATGTATGTATATATATATATATGTATGTATATATATATATATATATATATATGTATATATATATATATATATATATATATATATATATATATTGTCAAAGTCTGGAGTTAGATTTGTTTTTTATTGTCACAAGAACAATCCTCACTAAATTTAAGGGAGTAAACTCTTCTCTGTTTATGTCATCATGTTCAACCAAACTGATAGGTAAAATCAACATTCCCCTACCGAAATCACAACCAACTGATTGATAGATGTCTCTCCTACCAGATGAGCTATGTTGGTGAGTCTTACATATCTATGACTAGAAACCACGACCAAGTGATTAGTTGCTAGCATTCTTACCAGCTGACAAGTCATACATATCTACTAATTTATTAATCATATATATACCAAATACAAAAGTTGTAACTGTCATCATCAGTTTGAATAGAAGTAAGAGTTGAGTTTAAGTTGCAGCATCAGGCTTTTATATTCATGTATATACTATGTTCTTCCAACCCTGGAATGGAACACTCTGGTAGATGGGTAATTATGCGTAAGTGAATATATCGCTTAATTCGGTTCTACTGACCATCCAGTTCTGCATAGGTCAGGGGTAGAGCATCTGCCTCTGGGTCTGAAGCGAAAGTTTTGACCCAACCTAGCAGTACTGGAAGGGATACTGGATTGTCTATAGCCACACTGAAGAGTAGTAATACAACAAAACAGCTGTCTGTGGATTATAGAATTATTAATTTTTATAAATGTATTTATATATATGCACACATACACATACATGTGTGTGTATTTTTGTGCATTAATAACCACAGTTTCTCATGTAATTATTAGCTGAATTTTGATTTGAAATTTTAACTGTATGATGTTCGATCTGTGTGATTATTATTCCCCTTTGAATTAAAAGCATTTCCAGGGAAAAAGATCATGTTGAATTAGAAACTGTCAACCAAAACTGTCACCCAAAATATGGCTATGTATGTATTTATCATGTACAGAGCTGCACCAATAGAGATAGAGACTGATAATTTTAATATTTACTCCTTATCATGTGAACAAAAAATTTTTTTTTTTTGTTTTTTGAAAAATGCCCCCTACCTTATTGGTTTTTATTAAGGGCATTTGATTTGCAATGTAAGTTTATGCTAAATTGCTCCTTTAGGTTGATTCCTACAGCATTCACATCAATTTTTTGAAAATTCTGCTTTAGTACCCAACAAAAGGCGAGAAAAATAACTTATTCATCACCTTTTTTTCTAATTTTTGATTGATCACTCCCAACCCAACATGCTGTCAAGAGACGTCATGTGACGGTTTCTGTTGAGTAACTAACCAGACGAGATGGGAAAAAATTGTTACATAAAATAAATGCTTTTTCATCATTAGGCTGTGGACTTATTGATGTAGCTACATATCTATCAGTCCCATGCTCCACTGGAAGACATCAGTAAGCATTACTTTCAATTAATCTCAAAGTAACCACACCTACTGAATAAGTACCACACTGGTAGCAGGCAGACGGGGATTATTTATGATTTAAATGTTAAATAGGAAGCTTCTTCTTTGACACCATTTAGATATAAGCCTGGCTGCTGCAGGGTCAAACTCCACTTCCACTTCTCTTTCTACTGCAACTCATGTATTGTACATCTGCTAAATAAAAAATTATAAAAATATATATATATATTTTTAGGATCAGTGTATTTAATGATTGGAATGAAATAAGCCATTGTGTATTTGTAACAAATTTTCATAGATATGCAAGACTTTTCATTTTGGCTCAGCCAGTAAGAGAGCTAATCATTTGGTCATGATTTGAAATCACAGTTGAGAAATGGTAATTTTATAAATGTATCTATTTATTAGAATGAAATAGGCCCTCACTTATTTCTAACATAAACTGTTATAAATGTGTAAGACTTGTCAGTTTAGCTCAGTGAGTGAGCCACCTGCTGATCACTTGATCGTGGATTCAAATGATGGTACAGAAATGTTAATTTTATACATTGGTTTAATGTGAGAGGACAAACAAAACATGAAGAGTTCACTTAATTAGGAGATGACTGTTCTTCTTGTTGTTATGGAGGAAAAAAAAAACCTCCAGCACCTGACTTGGATTGGAGTTTGACAGAAATAGAAGTAAATCACTATCTAGGTCTATTGCCCTCCAATTGTTAAACTAAGGTATCTATGGAAGCCTAATGGCTTGACAGGGCTAAGATGAATAGACTTATTTTGTACCGAAATAAGAACAACAAAAACAAGAACAATCCTCAATAGTTTCAAGTGTGGTGGTAGTAATATTAGAAGTAGTCTTGCCATTTTTATTAAAATTAAAAGCACAGCAGTTCTTTGAATTTCACAGGGGGCAAATTGAAATTCTGTGAATAATTTTTGACCCCAACTCCACACATTATCATTTAATCATTTACTGAGTGGATTGGGAAAACAGAAGAGACGAATAAATAACAAGAAATGAGAACAATCAGTAGGCATCTACGCGGAAAAATCAGGAAAATCGACACCTTACAGAAAAAAAAGGCAAAATCGTATAAAACTTAATGGAGATGAAACCTTTACTGGTTTTACGATAAACCGCAATGCATGATGTGGGAACCTCCAAATGGAGGAAAATAGTTTTTTTGTCTGTCTAACTTGCTAATAGCTTGTCAATAATGTAAACCAAAGCTTGATAGCCAAAAGATTTGCTACCAGTGTTGAACAGTGTTTGGTTATCTAGCATATAATAGGATCCACAGGTTGGAAATGGAGATCTTACACTTGGTAAAGTTCACGTTAGCCTATCAATACCACGATGTAAAATTTATCGAGATGTGCAATTTACTGATAATCTTGGAAATTACTAAAATGTTAAGGGTGCTTATCAATAAAAACAGAACCTTCTTAATTGACGTGAAAAAATTGGCATGGAAACCTATTGCTAACTGATCAGCTAATATGGAATCAGAATTTTAAAAAAAAGTAAACTCAGGACAAAAAAAAAAAAACATCAATCAGAATATTCCAAATATTTTTTCAAAAAGGAGAAAATGCAAAACATGCCAATACGGTATAAGCATATTAGATCAATTAAAAAAGAAAAAGGTAAAATGCAACTTGAATCAAATCAAAGCAGTATACATAGAAAACATTTCTGTACATAAAATAATTTGGATATCATTTGGTATGCAATTACTAAAAAAAAAAAAGCAATAACGTTTATTAATAATGAGTTTTTCACGGGAAAATCAACTCACACCGAGACAGTATTATTTATGCCAACGAGTTTTCAAATGTTGTGAGAAAGTTTCTATCTCAAATCAGTGTTATTCAATACCTAGTTAAAAGAAAAAAAAACATTAAAAAAATGAGTTGTTTCAAATACGTTTGGACATATATAGTCTTTTAATCAATAAAATACATACTAAAAAGATAACTGCACCGAAACTTTTAAAAAATATATAACTTCGTAGATAACGAAATAAAAAGTTTATTTTTGTTGTTTTCGTTACAAACATTTTGAAAAAGCATTATTATTTTGAAAGGGACGCAGAAATACCGAACACAAATGCCGTTATACTTTTCTGCGTGTGTCAATGCATTTTTTTGAAAAACATTATCAACACATTTTACAAATACAGCAATAACTCAGTTTGTGTAAACCACGATAATTGTAGTAAGTATAATCGTGATATGAAATTTTCATAACCTTTCATCTCTGTAAGACAGAAAAAAAAATCTGTGCAAAACTGCCGACCGGAGATGCGCTTGAATAGATAGTGTAGTGCCTCCTATACTAAATTCTTAACTAAAAGTATAGGGGGCAGTACAGAGGGAGCACTGCAATAGCGTAAAAATGTTGCGACCATGTGAACAAATTGCAGTGGAAATTTGCATTTGAAATATTCTCAACTTTTTACGCACAAAAACACCTAGATTTTTTTAATTGCGAAGATCATCTACGGTATATTACATATAAGACGCAACTTTTCTAAAAAAAAAAAAAATTTTTTTAGATCGCGATCTCTTGAGCTAATGAATTGTCCAAACAGCCTCCAATAGGATACAGGTAACCTCTACCTAGCCAAACTCTAGAATAAAAATGTTATTGTTAAATTAAACCTATTATTACTACTAATAATTCTAATTTCGGATTAATTTTTATGACTACTTTTTATCATCATTATTTTTTGATATTTTCAACCAGCCTGAATAAAAGTTACGAAAAAAATGAAATCTCTTCCCTTTCTTTCTTTTTTTTTTTTACTTCCACTCATCGTTCTTAGATTTAAATACTTCTAAATGAATATATCCATAAGGGAAAGAAAAATATTAAAATCTACAAGCGACTACCGAAGGAACAAAAAGTTATTAAATTCGTAAGGGGGGAAACTTTTATTCAGGCCGGTTAAAATGCCGTAAAATACCAACTATCAGGTGGAGTAAAACATGCAATGGTTTTATCGAAAATGACTTCTTTTAGACCTCTGTGCATTCTAATTTTACTTCCTCAACCAGAATGCAGTAAAAAAGAAGAAAAAAAATGGGGTCTGGGCAACACCCATTTAGATATTTTGTCAGCAAAATTAAAAAACAAACGAACAGCAGAAACACTCAAAAAAGATTTTACGTTATAACTGATGAAAATTTCTTTGTCTTTGATCTAGATAAATTGGACTTTTTCTTTTCAGCAAAAACAAGAAAAAACTTGAGAAAAAAATATTTCAATTTTTTTCTCAAAAGTATATGAATGAACCTTCCTTTTATTGATTAAGAAATGCGAATAACAGAGTTCCCGAAATTGAAGGAACTACTGTAAATATTTTATCAATACTATTCTCCTTAATTATTTTATTCTATCAAATATTAGTCTCCTTATTTTCTGCTCTTCTGGAGATTAAGTGATAGCAAATTTCCTCAATACAACGGAAGACATCAGTAAGCATCATCTCAAAGTTTTACTCTGGCTTGAATATTAAGGAGTTTACAGTCACTACTGTGACTTTATTGTCAAATCAAGCCCAGCTTGGTTGATAAACAGGTCTGATTAGTAATTTAATTGAAACCGTCACCTGACCAACATCTTTTGGTAGCATGCTGTGTTGGGGATGATCAATCTAAAGATTTGAAAAGAGAGTAATCAATGGATAAATTACTTCTCTCGACTTTTATTTAGACATGATCACTAAAAAAGTCTGAATTTTCCCCAAAAACAAGCATTTTTTTTTCAAATTTAGGATAGGCACAAATTAAGGGACCATTTTAGCATTGACTTACGTTGCAAACTAAACAACTCACTATTATCCTATTGGGGTGAAAATTAATTTTTTTCTATACGTAATAAATTTTCAGCTGTCTAGCTCAATTAGTGCGGCCTGCACTATGAATCATACATAGTAAGCCCAGATTGAAAATTGAAGAAACGTATGTGAACAGTTTTGGTTAACGTTGTCTAATACACCAAGTATATGAAGTTATACACCATACCAATTGAAAATATGCCAAGTTAATTGAAAACCGGCATCTAAGATGACGAAATCACCAGAAAAATAGTTGTTTTAAAAATTGCTGTTGGTGTTAATATCAACAAGCTTTCAGCTCCAACCCTTGATGCTAATCAGGAGAGCAAATAAAAAATTCTAAAAATTCTCAAAGGACGAACTGATCTTCAGTCTAGGAGATTCCAATACTCGCGTTGACACTGATCATCATTCAGAGCACTCTTGCATCAGTCAGTTCGGTGTTGACCGGTCAAATGAAAATGGACAAACACTGTTGGAGTTTTGCACAGAGCACCATCTTTGTGTTACCAACATCTATTTCAATCGAAAACAGCATCAAACTGGCACCGACACGACCTAGTCATACCGAGGAGAGAACATCTAAACACTGCAACTGACTACATCATATCACTACGCTGACTTTGACACAGACCATGCTTTAGTCGTATCGGAAACAAGATTGTGTGAGGAAAGCTGCGCACAGAAAAATTTTCAAAGAAAATGATTTTCGAACAATACAGTTATAGGTATACTTCTTCAGTTGGGAAATAAATAGCGTGAAGAATGTAGAAGTCAGAGGATTTTGTCTCTTCGTGGTTTGATGGTAGCAGCAACGTCACTGGAGATCTGATAGGAGAAAGGGAGATGAACGAAGAAAATGCGCACCAAGTATGAACTTTGACGCGGATATGAAACAAAGTAAAAAGAACACATATAAGAATTTGGAGGACGAATTTTAATACAGAGACATTAATGATAAATGACGAATGAAAATGAAGTACATAAAATAATAACATAAAACTGATCAATCGTGTGAAGAGATGAGAAAAGATAACGAGAGGTAGGAGCTTTCTTGTCGTTGATAGTAGAGTTGTCACAGTCGAAGCGGTTTGTCTGAACTGCTTGAGAATCCGTATGGCTTGGATCGTACCAAGGGGTACGTGGAAACTGAGTTCAATGTGCGAGCCGTACTGTCAAGTTATGTGTGTGTGACTTGGGAGCTATTCTCTGACGCTGATAGACACTCGACGGACAGACCATGAAGGATAGAGAACACGGAGTTTTATCCATGCGTGTTTCCCCAAAATAAAGAATTTTAGGAAAGATTATCGTGACTATCGAATAGTAAAAAGCATTGTCATTTCATTCATGAGAGTGAGAGGTGTATACACGTTTGGAGCACGTGGTGAGGACACGGTGGCGTAGCTGTGTGTATGTGAGATGCCTCAACATCGGTGAAGTGAAATGGGCAAAGTTAGTACAGAGATAGATCACGGAGGAAGAATGGTTAAGATTGGATCGGCCGGGTGGTCAGCGGAATGATAATGATCTCTGGGAGAAGGAAAAAGAGAGAAAGAGTAACCGACAACAAGTACCGGGGCCAGAAGCTTCATCAGCTAGCGGCTGCTGGTGCTAGTGAGCATTGGACCATGTGCGTCCAGGGGTTTTATAGGGGTCATCGTCGGAAGTGACGTTTTTGATATCTAGCTAAAAGAGAAGTTTCGTATCTGATTCCTAACTAAAAGTATAAGGGGTGCTACACCTGCATTGTACAGTAATTAATTCATGGAATTAATGTTCGTTTTTTTTTTTTACTGCAAGATCATCATTGATGTGCGTGCTTACGATGATTGCTAAAAATATATTTCAAAAAATGTAATATTCAATAAATATATATATATTTAACTTTATCATAGAATTTATTTCGAATTATACTGACTTGGATGCTTATGATTATTGATTTCTGAGGGGCATTTTCTTTAGTTTACACCCTTATCAAGGGCTTTTCGCGTTGATACTAGGATACTTCGTGGTATTATGGTAAATAGGGTATTTCGGTAAACAGTTGGCTATTTTAGTAAATAAGCAGTCTCCGTAACATTGATATGTTATAACTACAAATACAGAAAAAACTATCAACTAAAAGATATGTTCTATAAATATATGATTTTTAAATTCATTCAAAGTGTTTGTTTTGTATTATTAAGACTTGAATACAAATAAATATTCATTTCTGTGGGGCATTTTATTTAGTTATGCCAACACCGGGGGTATTCTGGTGTATTTCAGTAAATAGAAGGGGGTTAATAAGCAGTATCGGTAATATCGATATGTATTTATTACGATTACAGAAAAAAAATGATCAACCAAATATTGCTTTCAATGAATACGTGATTTTTGACTTCATTGAAAGTGCTTGATCCCTGGACGCACATGGTCCAAGGATTATTAGCTCCAGTACCCCTGGCTGCTTACGCCTCTAGTCCCAGCCTTTGTGGCCGGCTACTCTCTTTCTCTCTCTTAAGATCGTTATTTCGCCGATCTCCCAGCTGATCCGATCTTAACCATTCTTCCTCTGTGACCTATCTCTGTACTAACTTTACCCATTTCATTTCACCAATATCGAGCCACACACATACGCACAGCTTTGCATCTATGACACTGTGTTTCCACCATATATTCCAAACGCGAATCACCTCTCACTCTCATGAATGAAATCACAAAGCTTTTTTTACTATCCGATAGTCATGATAATCTGCAAAAATAAATATTCTGAGTGAATGTGTAAGGCAAATAGGACGTACATTTGATAAGGAGACATTTATAACAATTCAAGGCAGGAAAGAAATACAAGCAAACATTAGTAGGATCGATCGTGAAGAGGCCTATTCAGATTACATTACTACGTAGAATCTTTGTGGAGAAGAAGAGGGTTGGTTTCTAATGGAGCAGCCCCTTGATTTTTAGTTGAAATTAATTACGAAAATAGGTAGTAACATTGAATCTTGCCCTTATATACAAAATGTCACTTCATCCACCGACTCCCTATAAAAGCTCCAAACGCACAAGTTCACTCGCTTATTTGGACCACACTATTAGCCGTTTACTCTTTCGCTCTAACCCTTTCTTTCTCTCAACGATCGGTATCATTTCGCCGGCTTACCGGCCGATTCGAACTTTACTATTTTCCACCGTGACCAACTACTGTCCTAAACATGGCTCATTTCATTTCACATACTCAGCTACTCAATTGTGTCCTCTTCTCTAGCTCAAAACGCGTATGTACCTCTTGCGAATTGAATGGCAATGCTTTTACTAAAGAACAGTCACGTTCTTCTGTCTTCTTATTCCCCTTACTTTAAGGAAGCGCACATGGGTTAAACTCCATGTGCTTTCTGTGACTTGAATAGTCTGTCCGTCGTGTGTCAGCGTCAGAGAAAGACTCCCAAGTTGCTCATACGCGATCACATTAATATCGCCCACAACTTGGTCTTCTCAAAGTCTAATGCATTCAAAGCATCTCAGTTACCTCTGCTTAACACACGATTACCACTACTTGGCAAAGAGCTCTTACCTTGTGCTAAGAAGATGTCTCTTATCTTCTTCTTCAACTTGGCAATAAGTTTACACTGCCCCTCTATCACGGATCCATTCTCAACAGGCCTCTTCTTTTCACGAGCGATCGTAAATGTTCCCTTACATGTATCTCTTTTCAGTCTTGTATTGTTAAACATGTCCCGTCATTAAATGTACGTTTTATTTGTTATTTGTCTAAATACTTATACTTTTCTTCATTACAATCATTCGTATCCCGTTTCTCCTTCAACGTTTCCAGTGACGTTGACACACAGCGGGAAGAACCAAACACGGGGAGACAAAATCCTTTGTCCTTCACAATACACCACTTTACTACACTAAACTCCAAGTACATCACTACTCTCCCTCACACAATATAGGAACCATAAAAAGTATAACTAGGGACTCTTTCCCACATATATAGATACATTAATATTCATACTTGTATTTTTCCAGTCATTTAACCCTTCGTCAGTAAACTTTGAACATCCTGAAATCATCAGCTTGCAAGGGAAACAGAATTTTCCAATGTTTTAGGTTTATGAAGATGAGTAAAATAAGATTTCTGGTTCTGGTTTATGGTTTGGAACTCCTGAAGCGACCAATATCTCCGGCTCTTCTGTACATTGCTATCTTCTGTTACGTATATACCACAACCCAATTAATTAGTATTGTTAAAACGGTTCTAGTTATGTATGATACAACAATATGAAATAACAAAGGATAAGATGGGAGGTAGCTCCGAGATAAAAAGAGAATTGAAATACTCGGAGGTGACGTGTGGACAGAAACATGTAGAATCGGATAAGCTCCTGATGATCAAGGTTGCCCATTCGGTTTCTGGCCTTTTCATAGGTGTTTTCTTTCTTTTGGCAAGCTAAAATTCTAAAATAACTATCAAAGAAATAATGTCGTAAATATATGAATAATTCGTCTCTAGTATCTTCTCACACCAATAAAACTTGGTAATTTGTTTGATTTAATATGTTCTTTAGTTTTTGCACCTTTGCCACCAAATCTACACTTGCTATTCTAAACGATCATTGAGTGGTAAGAGGAAACGATAAGTTTATTACAACTAGACTATTGGAGGTAAGTACCACCTAAGGCCGGAGAAATTCTCAAATAGTTATATACGTTGGAATTCAGAAATGCGTTGCTAAACGGGCAGTTGCAGGTGCGTATGGTAAAAGGGTGGGATTCATCCCAGGCACGTCGTACGATTAGGTAAAACAGTCCGGGAGGGCAAAGTTAGGGCTCTATAAATAGGGTACTAAAATGTCCCTTAGAATGTCTTCTTTTAGAAAAAAAGATGTTCCCAAGAGAGAAATTGAGGGAAAAACTATCCCCTTTGTATAAAAAGATGGCTACCACCCCCAAAATTCAGAATTTCATATGTCGTCTTGCAATTGACAAATCTAAGAACTTTAAAGGGCTAATTTAGGGTTTTCGGACGTAAAAAATTACAAAATACACTTACGTTTACCATGAAAGTAATTTTTAATTAATCCCATTTGTATCTGTCGGGCGGCATGAAATGTTCCAGTGGAAAACATCGAGCTATGCATGTAACATTTTCCGGTTATTTTTCTTCGAATTGTTGGATTAATTCTTGATCGAAGTATATACTCATGGATATTGTTAGAAAGAGTATTTCACCAGCTTTCCAATGGTGTATCTTGCATCTCTACATCAGAGGATACACCAAAAATTGTGAAGATAGGTATATAGCGTTTTTCAAGATTCGTAATACGCAGTCCTATTTCTTGGAATTTTGGAATTAATTCTCGGTGGAAATATACATATATATAGGTATCGTTAGAAAGAGAATTTAATAAGTTTTCATGTCCTACATACAAAGCATTGTGTTGTTGGATTTTTCAAGAAAATTAACAGTACATAGTCCTATTTCTCCGGATTCTGGAATCTTGAAAAATGCTACCCATCTACCCGGTTTTTGTTGTACTTTCCAACACACAGCAGATATAGTCTTGCGAGATATACTGTTAGAAAGCTGATAAAATTTCCTTTATAAATGTATCCATATGTATATACTTCGATCGAGAATTACTTCCGGAAATAGGACTGTGTACTATGTCTCAGGTCCCAGGTGGCACTTATTTTCGCCAGACCCAGGTCTATACCTAGATGATCTAATGTGGCTTCAAAGAGTATTTAAGTTCTGGAGTGAATATCTTGAGCTTCTGCAACATATTTCTACTGCTATGAATGACAAAATGGGTGAATTAATTGCAAAGTGGATATATATATATATATATATATATATATATATATATATATATATATATATATATATAGTACAAATCAGGAATGCAATATGATATATTTATCCAATGTATTTTCAAAAAGTGATTGACACATTCAATGCTAAACATCAAGTTGATTTAGAGTAGAGCTTAAAATATAATGGAGTAAGGATTCACTACACAAACAAGTTTATGTTAATGCCCTATTTGGGCCTCTTCAGGCGAATGATATATAACGGAAGATCATTTCAAATAGAGGTATGATATGATGCAATTTATAATCATTTCTCTCAGGCTGTTTAATTGAATATTTTATTTTTATTTCAAATTATTTTTTTAATTTTCAACGAAACTTTTATTGAAGACACTTTTGTGTGGGTATAGGTTACCGGTACTTACATACTTGGTTAAAGATAAGATAGAGTAACCCTTTTCAGATGCCAAAAGAAACATCTTGAGTTGATTTATAGACAAGATAAAGCTTAGTCACTTGGAATCCCTGCAGATACATAGCCAGTCACAGCCACTTAATTGAAAAGACATCAGGAGAAAGAAAGTGAAAAAAGGTTGATAAGAAGGGACCTGTGTATGAGGATTCTAATGGTGGAAGTATGAAAGACACACAGTAAGTTTAGTGGCATGAGCAACGAAAGAAAGAAGGAGGAAAATAGAAGAGAAAAGGGCAGATGGCCATTTAGTTTTGGTGTCAGGTAAAAGGAGCAGAAGAGCATATGAATGGGGATTTTGTTGGGTCTTCAAATGAAGACTATCGATGTATTTTCAGTCGACCAAAGAAAAAGATAAGTTTGATTTTGAATCCAGACATACGCATATGCATCTTTCATACCTTCCTTTGCTGCAGTCATGTTGCGCATACATGCAATGATACACACAAACATGATCAAAATGTCTCATGCCGCTATTATCTTTCAAAAGACTTTGCACTTTCAAATGAGCTCGTCTTAGGTGCAGAGTTATTTGTGAATTTTGCTTGATTTTTGGTAAATTGTATTGTCAAACTCCAGATATTAGCAGGAGTTGACTTTGCTTTTCTCCCTAAAAAGAATAAGGACAATCTTCATCAAATTTTTTGGAAAAAAATTATTATTTCCCTACCATGAATTGAAATCAAATCCAGATGATTGATAGGTAGTTCTATATGAACTGAACTAAATTGACAAACCATGTATAGCTACAAAAATTTGCAGGACATCAGCAAAGGCTTATTTCATTCTAATAAATAAATACATTTACAAAACTAAAAACTAGAAAGCACAAACCTCTGCCATTGTCAGGGGAAGTATTTGTGCAGAAGCCTGCCTCAAAATTTACCTTTTCTGTAGCCCCCTTCCGTAAAATCTCATTGAGAAGTTTTGGAGATATTGTTTGGACAAACATGAAATTTTAGCGATATCATGCGATTAGGACATAAGTACAATTTTGGGGAGGTAATTGTTCATGGATCCGCTCCAAAATTTGATAAATTCTTCTGTTGTCTTTTGGACATCCTTCCACAGAATCTCACTGAAATAATACAGAATATTTGGAGACATCATGTGGACAGTCATGAACAGATACATAAATGCATGGAGAAAAAACAGAAAAAGATCTCTCAATTAAAAAGAAATTCCTAGATCCACTACAAAATTCAACAACCTTTTTTTTTACCCTGTTGTACACTCTTCCACAAAATCTCATCAAAATTCATTCAGTATTTTTGGAGCTATCATATGGACAGACGGACAGAAAGACGCGATTAATTATATATAGCTCTCTGACATTGTTGACAGAGGTAAATTGAGATTTCTCTGCTGTGATTTGAAATATACGAAGGGATTATTTCATTCTAATGAATAAATACATTCATAGTAAATATTTTCATAATATTTTGTTAACAATACAAAACAATGCAATAATCATCTTCAGTCAGAATAGAAGTTAAAGTGGAGTTTGACCCAGCTGAAGCCAATCTTGTATACTAGTTCATATTGGAAGGATTTAAAACCAAAATAGCACTCGTTTCCATAACCATGATGGACCATCCATTTTGTTGGAACAACACATATACATATTCTAATGAAATATTGATGACACCAATTAGTAGTCTATAACTTGTAACATTAGAGGTAACAAGGTAATAATATTCCTGCTCTAAAAGAGAATAACCAAGAGTTATAAATTGCGTCAAACATTCCTGATGGTTTTCTTAAATAGTCAGCGCTTACCTGTCTTCAAGCAAGCTACTGGAATATTGATTATCAAGGGAAGTAATTTTGCTAGTTTATGATAATAACACATTTTTACTTTCACTTATTTTCCCTTTGTACATCTTCCATCTACAGTCTCACCTGCTTTCCAAGTCCAGGCATTGGGGTGAGCCTGTGATCGTTCCGTTTATCGTTGGGCCGGCATGGGCTCAGATTCACTTGGGGGCTTTCCGGTGATTTCTAGTTTCCTGATTCTAGGAGAAAGATATATACCCACGAGCGAGACTGTTTTAGGGCAGGTACCAAGCAATCACTAAAGCAAAAAACTGTGTAATTTCAATTATCAATTCATTTCCATGGATCATATAGGTATATGCAAAGGAAAAGTTTTATGCTGAAAACAGTTTTAGCAAAAAATTACCAAATTATTGAATTTTAATGAAATTTTTGGTACTCATTTTTAGGAATGACAACTTTTTGAAAAAAAATAATTTCAAAGAGAATTTTGAATGATGTCACTTCCTTCAACCCCTATCAAAACATTCAACATCATCATCAGCCTTTTAGCGTCTGTTGAAGGACATAGACTCTCCCAAGATTTGCCAGACCTCTCTATCATGGGCATTGCAGAGCCAGCACTTTCAGAATTTATCTGGCTTGTCATGTCATCTTACTTTCTGTCGGCCACAATTTTGAATATGATCTATGGAGATCCATGTTGTGAGTTGTGATGTCCAGCGGTTGTCTGACATTCTTGCAACATTGCCATGTTTTCTTGGACTCCCGGTCTTGCTCAACTGAAAAACTTGCCAACCTAGTGTGATCCTTCACTTTATTTTGTCTTCTTTTGATGACCTCATGGATACTTGCTATCCTTACTTAGGAATTGAAAAAACAGGAAAATAAAGCTCTTTTTTGGCAAATTTTTGTTACCTGTGTTAGCTTATATTTTAGAGCTACTTTTTTTAAAAACATATTGACAAAAAAATAAATCATTGGAATTTTTTTTTATTATCCCAAATCAATTCGAAGTTCTTATTGATTGATGCTTTCGCCAATAAAGTATACATTGAATTAAAAACGGACTAATTTGCATATTAATCAATGAATTTGTCTCTCTTTTAAAAAAAATCAAAATTTAAGGATTTTTTTCAGGTAAAACGAGAAAAAATTTGAGAACAAATTGAAAAAATTAAAATGACAAAAGCTGTGTGAAGATAACTACAACTGTGTTTTCACTTTCGCAGAAGTACTTTGCATACTGTCTTGTGCGCAAAGTTTTGTATGATATCTCTGAAATCAATATTTCGATTGAGTTTCAATCCAATGCCATGTCAACCTAAGGCCACCAGAAAACCTTGAAACATGCTGGTTCTGAGACAGTATTTCATCAGATTAAGCTTACTGAATGAAAATTCTGTTGCGGCTGCCCTTGCAGGCATCATAAGAAAAATCTGGAGTGATACACAAAAAATCGGATCAATGTTTTCCAACTTGTAGTCATATATTTTGTTGAGTAAATCCATGGTTTTAAGCAGCAGTTCTCAAAAGTAACCAGTGTAAAAGTTTTTATATCGATTAATTCATTTAAAAGCTCTTTGCCATTCACATGAGCTGAGTTGATTTTCTAATATAGACAAGACAAGTATTGAAAAAATATTAGAAAATTACTTTGCAGCTTCAAATCTTAGACCATCAATGACATGAAAAACAGATGCATGAAATAATGACTCTGCATTTGTCTCAGGATCTTTTACCAGGCTTTCATCACTTGACTGCTTCTCATCGAAATAATATAACTGTGAGTACTTACTGAATGTATCAGGGCTTCTACCTTCCTTCCATTAGCCTTGAATGTAACTGTAGCCTTCCGTCCAGTTTTCTTCATAATTGCTGTCATTGTCAGTATTGCTATTGAGGTAGCTCGGTCCTTCCCTGTTCTTCTTGATTGGCATACTTTGGAGAAGTAGCCAGTTTTCTCGCTTGTATGACAAATAGCCTCACAAGCCGGGCATAATTTCCTTGAACGTTTTTGTGATCCACAAAAAAAACCCAACCTCGTCACTATCGACACTGCAACTGTTGTTATTGTTAGGGTTTCATCAATCCCCCCTTCCCTCTTCTGTCATGGTTGCCTCAGTTACTTACACGTCCCTTACGGCTGCCATGCTGTTGGCAGAAGTATATGCCTGAGCAATTTTTAGTGCCAACTCTAACCTTGGTTCAAGGCTTCGATGATAAGTTTTCCATTTTCCAGAAGTACTTACCATATCATGGGGCTTGCTATACCAGGATTAGAATCATTTCTGATTGCCAGTTTTTTCTGTTTTGCCAGTGTAAATTGCTGTCTTTCACAAGACTTTGCAGACTGATCTAGTGTTTCACCGGATTGTTGTCTCCTTATGGTCAGAGCGCATCTCGCATGAATTTCATTCTTTTCTTGCATATATGATTAAGTGGTCAATTTTTAACTTGTAACATCACAGATATTAAGGTAGAAATATTCATGCTCTAAAAGGCAGCAGCGCAAAAGTGTGAATCATGCTAAGTGCCTCTTATTGATTTTCTTAAATAGTCAGTGCTTTCCTTTCTTCTAGATTATCAAGGGACATAATATTGTTAGTTTACAGCTACAACACATTTCTACTTACTTACATCATGTACGTACCACACATATATATATAATACATAAGTTGCTGTAATCATCTTCGGTCAGAATAGAAGTAGGAGAGTAGTTAGACCCTGAAGCAGTCCTGCTCCATCACTTGTATACCTGTTTATATTTGAAAGATTCAAAACCAAAGCAACAATGTAATACGGGAAGTCCATTGATTTTCTGGCATACTTGTTTCTATGACCATTCTGGATCGTCCATTTTGTTGGACTAGCACAGTACTGAACCATTGATTATGCACACTTCATATCTTCAAAGTGAATCTTGGTAAAAATGGTACAAATGGAAAACTAGGAAACAAGAACCATTAGTTTAATGATGCATTCACTATCCGTGGTAATTGTAGCAGAAGGAGGAAGAAGAAGAGCAGATACTCTAATTTGGAGTCAATTGATTCTCATACTAGTAAAATATTGTCTGTCCGACATGCATGTTACCCATAGATGAAATATATAAGAAGAGATTCAACCTCTTCAAGTCTTGTGTATATTTGGTGGCAAAAATGCAGATGTTGAACATTACATTCCAATATCATTACAGCTGGTAAAAAAAATGATCAGAATACATGTTCTTTTAATTTTCCTCTTTCTCTTCTTTACGAAAATCGGAAATAACTAACCAAAAAGGGTCTTATTAAGATGCGTTGAACGCATTTCAAAATGGCACATTCAATTAGAACAGCAGTAATCTAAAGATCTGTTTGAATAAAATAAGTAAATTTACTGGTGGAGTAATAGTAGTCGTACTAGTGGTGGTGGTGATGATGATGATGCGACTTTCTTGGTCTCCTGTCTGTAACCATGGACTCTTCTACTTGAAGGTAACAATTTTGTTGATAAAAATATCTCCTGCCCACCATTTGGAACTATAGACCCTTCTACTGTGACAGGTTTTTTTCAGTTTCTTTTCAGTAAATAAATTTTCAAAGAATTTGAATAGAGGTATCCCTGCTTTTTGAAAGTTTGCTTTACACTACTTTTTCGCTTTTTTGAAAAAAAGCAAAAAGCAAAAGTAGCGTTCAACTTTCTCTCACTCCTACATCCAAGTCTCTAGTACCTTTCATAACCACAATCTCTGATGAATGTGTCTGACACACCATCTTCAACATTCTTGGGGTCTGGGAAATGCTCAAATATTTTTCCCAAATAAATTAATGGTGAAAATTCGTTTTAAGCCAATTAGGCTTACATGAGGCCTTTTTAGGAACGTTACCTTTGAATAATGGGAAAACCTGTATTTCTGTCAATTGACATTTTGTCAAATAAATTGAGCCCTATCCCCTCCAAAAAAAAGCAAAATGTTTTTTCTAGACAGAAATAAATCTTTAAAACTTTAGCCCTTGGTGCAGCCTATATGCATGATACATACATACATAGCCAGCCAGCTGGACAAACTTGGAATCTGAAGAAACTTAAGACAGTTTTGGTTGACAGATTCTAATAGGTAATATTTATTCAAAATCAAATAATACCAAACTGTTTATGAGGGTTGCTAAAAAAATGAACACACAACACCAAACTGCTGTTTTAATACTGTTTTTAAGGGTGGCTTAAAACAAACTAATAACACAAAATTGTTGTTTTTACTGAACGTGCTTTTTTCCTTGTTTTTCACTTATGTCTTTTTACTATACACTCTTTAAAACATTAGGACTAAGAAAATTGAATTAAATGAAAATTAAATTGTTGATTGCTTTACATTTATATAAACTAGAAAGTACTCAGAGAGCCCATACCTCCATCATTGCCCGGGGAAGTAATTGTTAATGGATCTGCCTGAAAATTTAATCACTTTTTCTGTAGCCCATAGCCATCCTTCTAGGAATTTTCAGAGAAATTCATATGGAACTTTTGGAGATATTGTGTGGATAAACATGAACTTTTGATGATATCATGTTTTGCGCACATGTAGCTATAACATAGAAGTAATTGTACATGGATTCACCTCAATTTAATCATTTATTCAACAGCCACCCTCAAACAAATTTTAGGAGAAATTCATCAAGAACTTTTGGAAATATCATCTGGACAGACATGAGCATATATGTAGTTGTATGAGCAAAAAAACAGAAAAATATCTCATAATCAATTCAAATTCCACCCTCAAATTAAACCACATCTTCCTTACTCCGTTGTCCATCCTTCCATAGAATTTTATTGAAATCCATTCGGTATTTTTGGGAATATTATGTGGACAGACAGAAAAATGAAATCAAATGCATATACCTCTCCAACTTTATTGGCCAAATCAATGATACAGTTTGTTATTATAAATAAAATAGACATAGGTATATTAGGCAAATATAGTACGGTACCACAAAGAATTTTCAAGTACTACCACCGCCAATTTTTTCTGTCAGTATAAAATTAATCCGCAATTGGAGAACTGGAGAACTGTTTGGATTACTGGTTTTTCCAACATTGATATTTTCATTGAGACTTGAAATGTTTAAGGGGTAACTTGAAATTGAAGGAGTTGTAGAAAATGGATTATAAGAAACTGTCAACATAAGTTTTTTCAGTTTTTAATGTGGTCTGGCTGGCAGGCTACGAATGAATGTATTGGTCATACAGAATGCACCAATGGAGCTAAAGGGCTGAAAATTTAAACATTTACTTCTCATTATGTCTGGAAGAAACTTTTTTTTGTTTTTTGAAAATCCATCCCAAAAATAGGTTTTTAGCGGGATGTTGCAGTTTACAATCTAAGTTTATGGTAGGTTGGTCCTTCAGTTTGTGTCCAGCTGCAGTCACGTTTGTTATTTTATTGATCCAACAAAGCGCTAGAGAACTTATTCATAGATCACCTATCTTTCCAATTTGTAATTGACTACCTCAAACACAGCATGCTGCCAAAACACTTTGGTCACATGACAGTTTCTATTGAGCAACTAATCAGACCAACTCTTGTTTATCTACTTAAATAAATCATCAATGCAAAGTTATTTATCTCTATTGGAGAGGTATATGCATTACCCCATGTCTTTCCTTCCATTTGTTTCTCAATCTATCTTTCACACAGAATAACCAAAAGTTCAATGAAATTAAGTGGAAGAGTAAGGAAGAAATGATCAAATTTGTGGGTAAGTCCAGGAAGTTCTTTTCATTGAGTTAGTGTGCTGCATGGTAGAGGTATGTGCTCTCTGAGTACTATCTAGTTTTGTAAGCTTTGACCTTTGTGAGAGCTATAAAAAATTCACAAGTCATTTTGTCCTGATCAAAAAAAGTGCAAGACCAGCTATTGCCAGAAACTTAGTGGTATATCTTATAAATAAAGCAACTATGCAAAAGTAATCAAAATAAGCATCTTTATTATTTGTATATTCAATCAATCAAAATCTCTGAACAATTCATAAATTAATTACACATTTTATCACACTGAGTTGGGTATGTAATGGAAACACATGCAGAACTTGTGGGTAATACAGTAGCCATCCCTTATAATGTGAGCATTGGGGTTCAAGTCTTTTGATAAAATTCTGTTATTATTTTCAGTTTTCTAGATGAGTAGACTACAGTATAAGCAAAAATGTTATAGTCCATTACCCACCTGTCTTACACCATGAACCACGCTATTACAAACCAGACTATACTGAAGGATCTGTATTTGTTGATTCAGTCAAGAATTGCTCAAATCATGTAAAGGGAATGCATCACAGGGAACTACATTAGGGGCTCTATCATTGGTGTTTCAGCAAATTGTTGAGTTGTTATCCAACTGCGAGCAAATAATTATACTTCATTTATTTGAGATATAAATTCATTTGGACAAACTGTTGAATAATTGATAATCTTTACCCTTTAATTAAATGCAACATCCTCCACACATAGGCTAAATTGGTAAAATCGCCGAGTGTTTAAGATGCTTCTGAATAAATAAAGCAGGAGTTATTTCCCTTGTTTAAATAAACCAATGCTTCAGGCTTATCAATTACTTCACCAAAGTGGGTATGAAAAATAGTTGGTGAGAAATTGATACTCGAGGAAAAGAAAAACAAACTTGCATGAAATTTAATCTTATCAAAATCTTTGTGATACTAGTAAGGAAAAAGATTGAAGAAAATTTTGATACCAAAATTATTTCTTCACACTCTATAGAACTGAAGATATTTTTTGAAAGTGATAGTGTGAAAATCTGTTTACTTGTAAGCAAAAATAATTGTAATAATTTCCATTAGAAAATTTTCAACTGCAAAAGACCACGATTTTAAAAATCTACTGAAAATCAACTAATAATTGGATTTTTATAAGATTTTTGGTACTCATATAATAAAAGACAAAATCTAGCATTCCACGGGGAAATTATTAATCACCGCCACCAATATATGCTTCTTTTCAACTTGTAAATCAAGCAGTGGCGGAGGTAAAATTAAGTTATCTTGATGAAAACTCTATAGTGTGGCTTCTATCGTAAATTTATGATTAAAAAAACAGAACAAAAGTAAAAACAGATCGGGTAAGTCATTCAATAGAAACTGTCATGTGACTTAAATTGCAAATTGAACCTATTTGGTGGGGAGGGGGGGATTTCAAAAAACAAAAAAAAGTTTTCTCCACTCCTTGAAGGGAATGTGAGTGCAAAATTTCAAGTTTTTATTATGGATGGTTAGAACTGGGTAATGTCCGGATACATACATACATATAAATGTCCAAACATATGAATTACCTAAACCCAGCAACAGTGTTAAACAGTTGTGGATAGCGGTGATTGATTATTTAAAGAATTTTCTATTCCAAATTGTAAAGAGAAATTTTTTTTGTTCTTTGCAGTCTTCAGTTGAAGTAATGAAGTCCATGACCACAAACTTGACACACATGTTGCAATGGCATATAAAAATAAATATAAGAGTATTATTTTTTGAAAATTCCCTACCCTGATTTTTTAGATTTTTAATAGGGGAGGTTCAATTTTCAATGTATGTTTATGCTACATTGATTCCTTAGTTTGTGCCCGGCAGCATTTATGCTTGTTTTTTTTTCAAATTCTGAGTTTTTTTTCCCTTATTCATTAATCACTTCTTTTTCCAATTGTTTAATTGATCACTGCCAACCGAGCATGGTGCTATGATATATTGGTCACATGATGGTTTCCTATTGAGTGACTGATCAGACCAGTTGGTAAGTCCTAGAATTGCCAAGTAAATTGATTTTCTATCCCAGATGATCTTAATTAGTTCAAGTTATTCTTAAAATTGTTTACACTTGTACTATTCATTACATAAGTTGGTAAACTATTCTAAAATTTTGAAATTTGCTGGAATAAAAAATCAATTTGTTTTTGAAACTTTGGCTTATATTAGCTTAGGGATGTTCTTGGAAAAATTCACATACTTAAAACTGACTATTTCATTAAGTATACTATCCCATAAGCGTACACTCTGAATATTGAAATAATATTTTTGTATATCCACCTGGCTTTTTGTTGGTACAGTTTCTGGTTGTAATTTGTTTTTGTAATGGACATTGCTAGAAGATTTTCTCTGCACTGCCTCCAATTTCATGGCAGAAACTCATTTTGAATATTTTAAATCTACGAATTTGGAAGATCATTTATCCAATACACAATACTCTAAATGTGGTTGTATTATTGCTTTATGAAATTTTAGCATAATATACAGATAAAATGTTTCTACTGACTCGATCAATATTGCTATAGCTGCTGCTGAAGGGTTATGCTTTTCAAAATTAGATTGTCCATTAAATTTGATGCCCAAGTCTCTCTCTACTGATATTTTTTGTAATGGTTGATTTTCCAATGATTATTTGTAACTTTTATTTTAATGTATAGAAAATATATAATATTTTCTTGGATAAATGATCTTCCAAATTCCTAGATTTAAAATATTCAAAATGAGTTTCTGACTATCAGTTTCATTAATTTGGAATCTTACATAAGACTTTTCCTTTGAGAGGAGGAATCTAAATCTAATGAAGATGTTTTTCTTGTATAATTTCCATCAATTCATTATAAATGGGTATTTCTTCTGTACAACCATTGTCACATATAGCTGTAAGTGTTTCAATATATTTTGATGGCAATTTATGCTGTTTAGCCCCTCTTATTATGACATCTTTATATTGTGGTGAAGGGGGGCCAATGTTTGTTTTCACTAGCTGATATGTTCGACAATCATAGGGGTTATTCAAATTATCTTTAACTTGAACATAAATAGGCCTGTAAATTTCATTCTTGACACCTTCTTGCCTGAAAGAAAAGGAGAAAATAATTCACATGTAAGGGATAGTTACAGTAAAACTGAATAAGAAGAAATTGCTACAGTTTGGCATTGATAAGATCAATGAATTTGAAATAATCAGATAAAATTTGGATTGTTGTTCTGAGAAATTTTTTCTTATGAAGTTTGAATATTGGGAAATCAAATTAGGGATGACTAAAACTTGAGTTGATCTTACAAATAAAAATTGAATTTAAATCTATATCATAATAATGCAGTTTTTGTTTGTGAGTTTGTTACCATAACACTGTAAAAATGGCACATGTAGTGAGATTTTTGTTATTGCAATACCACTGAAATGCTCTAACATGAAGAATAAATCCATTTCCAATTTAATAATACTAGTGTAGGGTCTGTATTCACACTCAAACTGATAATAATTATCCAATTTTTGTATACTTGTGTGTTTATTACAAAAGCTGAAAAGAAAATCATATCAACATTGAAGGAGGAAAAGAAATTAAAAGATCAAATTGTTGCATAAAAAAATTATACCAAAGAAATAATGATACCTTTATTTTATAGAAAGAAAATTATCTTTTTACATACTTTTATGTGAAAAAATTTTCTTGTAAAGAATAGGTATCATTATTCCAAGTGAAAATTATTTATTTTTTCATTTCTTCTGTAGTGTCCCCAATACTTTTAGTTAGGAATAAAATAGGAAACTCTTCTTTTAGCTAGATATCCAAAACGCCACTTCCTCTGACGACCTTTATAAAACCCCTGGACGCACATGGTCCAAGGCTGATTAGCTCCAGCACCCCTAGCTGGTTACGCTTCTAGCCCCGGCCTCTGCAGCCAGCCATTCTCTCTCTTTCCTTCTCCCTGGCCCAATGCTCCTTGGCGCAGGTATTCCTAGCTGGCCATGCCTCTGCGGCTGGCCACTCTCTTTCTTTCTCCCAAAGACTGTTGTTTCACCAACCCAATCTTAACCACCATCCTCACTTTGGGAAACACGCATGGATAAAACTCCATGTTCTATGTCTTTCATAGTCTGTTCGTCGAGAGTCTAACAGCGTCTGAGAATAGCCCCCAAGTTAACTCACTTACTTAGCAGTAAGGCTCGCACACTGGACCCAGTTTCCACGTATCTGGGAGCCAACCAATCATACGAAATCCACGCATTCAGACAACTCCGCTACAACTCAGACGCCAGCACTATCAAGACAAGAAAGCTCCCACCTTTCACCATCTCTTCTTCAACCTCTTCTCCTACCATAACTTCTCACGATCAATCGTATTAATGTTATACTTACATGTACCTCAGCTTTATTCTTGTATTAAACGTACGTCTCTTCTTTGGCCATAATTCTTGTTTGTGTTCATTCCTCTTTATTTCAATACGCGTCCAACTTCATACTTGGCGCG
>CAUOPZ010000061.1:15000-30000 GCA_963457665.1 Thysanoteuthis rhombus | reverse complement strand
AGTGTGTGCCTAAATTTTCGAATACTTATAATTTACAAAACCCAGAGTAACCATGTTGTGTACTCTATACAAAGTATTCGTTATGTCTCTTATTGTTTTGAAGTTACTAATCTGCTTTTACCAACAACATTCTTTATTGATAAATTCGCTCCAGATAGGGTTGATTACTTAGAATGAACCTTTTTTATTAATTTGATATCCCTCTGTAATGAATGTAGTAGTAGGAAATACAAGCTAAAAGGAAGTCGCCGCCATTTTAAAAGTTATTTCAAAAGACTTTCTCTGTTGCACATTTCTTCAATGTTTACGATTATTCATGTGGCTTTGAGAAATGATGTAAATATTTGAACACACTTTTTTTTTTTTTTTTTTTTTTTTTTGTTGGTTCAGTAACCCGAGCCCAAGCTAATTTCTTCGGACCGGTACAGCCATTTCAACGGATTAGAAATTGATTTTTTGTTGTGTGTCTTAGTTGAGAAGTGGGTCCCTCTTTTCTTGACTCGATCGACATGAGATTGAAGCAAGTCATGGGTTTCATTAAATTTAGTAACTATGAACACCGTTTAGTACTAATGGCACACATTGTTCTTCGTCGGCTGTCAACTAGCATCGAGTTTTTGCTGACCTTTTTTTTATGGATTTAATTTGATTATCCGATTATATATGGATTCTCATAATTTGTTACCTTCATTTTCATTATTCCACTGGAAATGGAAAATTATTTCCCCATTACCGATATGAATAAAAAATTACCTAGGGATAAAGTGAATAAATGATTCTTTTTCAGTTGTCAAGATGGTGCGTATGAATCCACTTGCCGATGCCCTGAACACCATTGAAAAAGCTGGTAGGAAGGGCAAGAGACAGGTTATGGTTAGACCCTGCTCGAAAGTCACCTGCAAATTTTTGATGGTCATGATGAAACATGGTGAGTGTTTGTTTTTTGTTTCAATTTATTCCTCTTTTTCTTGTCGAGAACATTTGGTTAAGCGAACTGGTGTTGATTTTGATTAGAATGTTTTGTTTTTTTTTTTGCACTAGGTGAGACAATCGTTTTAAGTCATGATATTTATGAAAAATAGTTAATTTCATTCCAATCTAAAGTGCTGTTCATTTTGTTTGCCATACCCCATTTGGAATTGGGTAGCTTACTGAACATTGACAGATTTTTCTGTGTGAAATGTGTTTATCCGTTGCTTTTGAACTGCACGTGTGAATGTTCTAAAGAAATTGACTTTCTATATATTTTTTCAATTATCCCTTTTGTTAGTGAACCAAAATATCGACGGGGGGGGGATATAAAAAACGATTTATAGCTTTTACCCGTGTATGAATTATTCCTAAATTTAAAAAATCATTTTGTTGGAATAATACGTTATAGGCACGTAGATGGGTGAAGAACAGTTACTATTTTCCACTAATTTTTTTAATCTAATTCCACTCATGGTTCTTACGTAGTGCCGGTTTTCTTCTTGAATCCTCCGTGTCACCAAAAGATTGAATGAAGACTACTAATTTGAGAATTGAATCCCTTGCTGCAAATTTAATCCCAGTTTGTGATCAATTCTGCAACCTTGGGGAAGGGTAGAATGCTAAAAAAACATAGAATACTCGAAATATCCATCAATCAGTTATATTTCCTCTTTATTCATCTGCATTTTGAAAAATCGTTAAAGCGTAATATTGATGAACGTTTCCCCATTTTTCTTGATTGTGTGTGTAGAAACACCGTTACAGTTGAAGCGTTATGACCTGACTTATTTTTCTCTCGTCTTTCTGAAGGCTACATTGATGAATTCGAAATGGTTGATGATCACAGAAATGGAAAAATAGTCGTCAATCTAAATGGTAGACTAAACAAGGTAAGATTTACTTTTATACCAAGCATGACTCAATAGTAGGGGGAGTATAACAGAATGAATGAAAAATCGAGACAACTGTTTGTCACTTTCCCCATATCTCATTCAGTTTTTTTTGGTTTTTTTTCCACCTTCATCAATTATTTTAAGTAATTGATATTCATCCAGTACAGTATGTGTTGTAACTATTTGTCCAGCATGCGAGCGTCTGTATACATCTGCACCACAAAAGGTTTCTGGACACTTCGTCTCACTTTGGAAGCTTTGCCATGATAGTTTATTTTATACAATATTCATACACAGTATTCTTCGTCGGGGAAGCGAGGCTTAGGACCTTTCCGTAGATTTTTTTGATGAAACATTAGAAATTTATTGATCTTCTCGCGTTTAAACTTGGTTATCTAGATTTTATTCGATGGAAGATTAGTAGATAATCAAGTAAGTCATTGCTGCTGCTGACAAAGATTTCGAAACCGAAGGTAACTGGAGTCGGTATTTGATCACTGTCATTGGCTTCTCTTCACTTGTTCACAATGTGAAATTGAATTGAAATTGGTCTTCCACTTCATTGAATAAGCCTTAATTGGTGGAGGGACTTTCCTTTTACCTCTAGAAATAATTTATACCGTAACGAGTACAAGTAGTTGTTTCAGTTAGATATGTATCTGCTGATCACAGAAACCTGAACGATTTGTACTTACTCGAAGATTGATATATACGCCATTTTGTGGTGATTTTTTTTGTTTTTTTTTTTTTTTTGTAAAGTATCACGTGGTCTCTGACCGTCTCCCATCGTCTTCTCACCTGTGTTCGCTACATCTGATAAATTCAATTGTTAATAACCCTTGATGTCACTGGCTTTCACTCCCCTCTATTTTTAGTATATCTGGGGTAATATGACATTTTCGCTAACATCAGTCCACAACTTCACCGGGGACAGGGTGCTCTGACGTCTGATCACCCCAGTCTTCAACATTCAAAGTTTTTTTTTTTTGATTGAGAATGATCATTCAATTATCAAATCTATCAACTCAAACAAATATTTTGAAAGATAGTAGTTTTGAGAAGGGTAATTGACGTCTTAAGTTTTCTGTTTTGATACAGGAACATTTAATTAGATCTGTTAACATTGTTGGATGGCCGTCTGACAATGATGTAGATTTTTGTTGATTTTAAAATGTCTCCTGCCTGTCCGTAAGTGCATGTTACGAGAGAATAGCTAAATTTTATACCAGTTCAGTTCCGGACATAACTTATTTTACGTACTCCTGTTGAATTTATCAAATCATCTATAGTCTAGTAAGTTCGATATTAGTGAATGTATGACTTGATTAACTCGAGTCATAGTATATTAGTATTTTATTTGATGGGGTTTTGAATGAGTTTGTGACACTTTTTTTATCAAAAAGATCAGTAGATTTTAACCCTTAATGGAAGCATTCCTCGCTGAAAAATCGGATTTGAGTTGGCCACATGCAGGAGAGTTTAGATAGGTGAGCTGTCCGATAGGATACTCCTCCACTGTCTCTTACTTTTATTTGTCATGTAATTCCTAGCATGAGGACATTTATGCATTAGTTTGTTTTGCAAGGAAACAAGAGACAAATCGCCTCCCATATTGATTCAGTAAGGGACAGCACATTTTACTTTGATATTTGACAGGTATTTTCATGTTATACCTAGGCTACATAGTCAATTTTCGATGCAAAATGAGATACATTTGTACTGGAAATAACGTGCACTTGGAATTTTGTCCTTGCGCAGAGATATCGTGGAAAAAAGCCCTACTTACCAGTGAGCTTTGATTTACTTTTAATAGTGTCATCATCTTGATATTAAATATTTCCTTGTCTTGAAAATCGAACAAAAGTATATTGGCTGGTTACAATTTTGTTTCTTCACCAGAAATCATTGTTCAATTGATCAGTTTTTTAAAATAGTCTGTGTTTTATGAACATAAAGTTTAGCTTTTCTTGAAAACTATCATTTTCTACAACTCATTTGAGAATGCACCTTATTACACCAGATTGTTTTGAAAGCATTTGGTTTTTAACTAACTTCAATTGTAAAAGATCAATTTTGTGGCGACTGTCATGGGTAGCATTTTTTTTTTCAAATGGCAAACTGGCATTTTTCTTGTTTGAAGATGGAATAGAATGAACAAGATTTGTAGTATATCTTGAGTTTTAGAAGTGGTGAAATTACTTAAGAATGTGGATATGGAACGAAAGCCAAATTTAACTATTACCTGTTGCGAAATGTATTTGAAGCTTCAGAAACTTTGCTGCTTCAAAATTTGGAATTGTTTGTGGGAATGACTATGTACATGTGATCAAGTATACTATACACTCCTGCTTTGTTCAAATCATTTTTCTATTTTTATTTTTTTATATACATGTTAAAATCTCATTGGTTTACTAGGTTATGAGAGGGTTCGATTCTTCTCGAGCACTTTCTGAATTCTGGAATTTCAGAACTGTAATAGTCCTTCCAGTTACAGAGTTGATTACCCTAAATTTACTTGTATAATCGCATTTTTTTTTTTTTTTCCTAAAAAATTTTAGCCATGAATCCACAGGCATTTTTTTTTTTTTTTTTTTTTTTTTTTTTTTTGTGGGAATTTATTCTAATGGTAGCAATAATTTATTTATTTTTTTCTTCCTTCCTCCAAAAATAGAAAGCTATAATAACCTTATTTTTAACTGAAATTTTGCGATCTTTGTGAATGTAATAGTTATGAGTGTTTGTTCTCAACTGAACTGCTAACTACTGCCACCATCTTTTTGTAATGTTCTGTTGGCCTGATCACATGGTCATTGCTGCTAAGAGGAAAGAAAAATTGCATTTTGAAGGAGGAAAAGTTTCATTCTCTTCAGCTTACTTTTATTCCAATTGAGAGATCCTCATTGACAAATAGATCATTGAAATTTTCCTCTTCCAGCCAATTTTATTTGTTCTCCTAATCTGTCCACAATGTCATTCTTGGTCCAGTCAAGTGAAAACTACGTAGTACCATTTGAATGACTCAATCATGATTTTTTGAGTTCATTCCAAGCGTCGTATGTCCATCGGGCTATGGTCAGAAGATCGGGAGCCTGCATGCAATATTTGAATCCTTGGCTCCGAGCTGCATGGATTTTTTTCTCCTCCTCCTCAATTAGCTCTGGAGACAATTTTCATGTTCTAATTGATCTGTGGAAATCATATTGTCATTGATGAGGCTGCAAGTCGAGATTATTCAAGTTGTTTAAAGCTCAACTTGTTTGACTCAGTAGAATCATGAAAGTTTGATTTCTCTGGTCTCTATACTCTATACTCTAGAAAAAGCTTCTATTAAAAGAGGGAGGCATTCCCAGCCTACTCTAGGAATTTTGATGAGAGGTCTGTGCTCCATCCTTCTCTCTGCAAAACTTCATGAGCTACTGTACTAATTGCAATTTTTAAAGGTTTATAGCTTGAATGTGTTCATGGAGACACCAAAATTCTGCTAGACCCCCGTGGAGCAAAATGCACTGCAATTTTTGTGAGTTCCTAGCTATTAATCCATTCTGCATCCTTGTGTACGGCTGGCTCCTAATTAATGGGTCATTCAGGAAGGGCCGGATGCAACATAAACTGATGGAATTTTTGGTGGCTATATTATATAGACTCACCATCAATATCTATCATACAAAACTATTTTTTGGCTGTACTAATCTAGAGTTGATAACCTTAGGATTTCTGGAAGATATTTTTTGTGTGTAAATAATGCACCACTGCTGCATTGGCTGCATCATCCAGATACAGTAAAAACTGTCATATTTGATTCAGTTTGATCACTTAAAAGTATATCTATCAAGTTATCTCAGTATTTGGAGTTTTGAGAAAATTTACAGATAACCATTAATCCCTTATGCACAAATGATTTGATTGAAAATTTTTGGATCCTTTTTCCGCACCAGCTTGTTATTGAAACCATTAAAATTAGTCCACGATCAGACAAATTTTGTCTTGTATGGCAAGACATTTGACTAGCTCAACCTTGTCTCTTGAACATTGTAGAGAAATATTCAAGGAGAAACTTTTGGTTCATATTTTGGAATTTTGATACCATGTCACTTTTTTTTTTTTTTTTTCTTTTTTTTTCTCTAGTGTGGTGTGATCAGTCCTCGTTTTGACATAAAATTGAGTGAGTTAGAAAAATGGACAAATAATTTGCTTCCTTCCAGACAGTTTGGGTAAGTAAATATTGATCTTTCAAGTGATTTTTTGGAACTTTTTTTTTCAAATTGAGAACTTTCTTACCAGCAGGTTGCTGTAATCACTTATTTTATTAACATCACTGACTTTTATGTTGAGGGGATCTACTACTCGGAAAATGTCGTACTGTTCATCATGTCTCAAACAATGAACTCTTATAGTTGGATGTAACAATTTTGCTCGAATTTTTATTTGAAACAATTGACTCTTCAGCTGGAATATATCTTCTGTTTTTTTTTTTCACATGAATATCAACTAGTGTATTGAGATATCTTTACTTGCTCAAAACTTGGATCAATTTTCAAACGAAACTTGTTTTTGAATGTGGTGATAGACACTAAAAGTTTGCTAGAAGATAGCAAAATGCACTACTCACTGCAATTTTTATAGGTTTCAAGCTTTTGCATCCTTGTGTACGGCTGGCTCCAGATTTGAGTCATTCAGGAAGGGCCGGATGCAACATAAACTGATGGATATGATACTAGGTGGTTATGTATTGTATAGACTCACCTTTCAATATCTATCAAACAAGATTGTAAGTGTTAAGTCTTCCAATCCATTTATAAAATGTAATGAACAATTGAATTGGAAGATAATGGTTTGTACATTTTATGGTCACCCTGAAGATTCCCTCTTCTATAATTTTAGCTTATTCATGATATTTGTGAATGCTATGACTCTATTTTGATTGAGCTTATTTTGCTGTCTCATTTTTGGAAAGATGTTTCTTGTTTTATGAAGTGTGTGAACCTAATTTACAATATTTGAACTGATTTGATATGGATGCATACATTTTTGTGATATTGTAGCATGTGAACCATGAAGGTGCTGAGAAATCAATTGATAAATCCCTGTGAAGAAAGTCACGGTTGAATTTTGAAGAGATTCTTTCTTAGTGAACAACCACGTTGTTCTCAGTCATCTCTTCCACTAACTGCAGCACTACCAAACTATCCGAATATGTAGATTACTACATCCAACCCTTAGCAACGCAAATTGAATCCTACGTATGTGACACCACAGACATTCTAAACAAAATCAAACACATTACAACAATCCCTGACGAAGCATTTCTAGTCAGTATGGATGTTAAATCTGTATACTCCAACATCTAACATGATGAAGGTATCCTAGCACTTACAGACGCCCTAAACAATAGAACTACTTAAGAACCCAGTACTGTAACAATTACCACCCTTATGGGCCACATTCTAACTCTGAATACCTTTAACTTTAGCGATAGACACTTCCTGGTGAAAGGCTGTACCATGGGCACAGTAGCGGCCCCCATCTTATGCTAATATCTTCATGGGTAAATTTGAAGAAACGTACATTTACCCAGAGATAAATGATAATTGCAATTTTTATGGCAGATATATAGACAACATTTTTTCATGTACACATGAGATGGGGCCAAATTAAGGAATTTCTTTACACATATAAACTCTGCACACGATTCTATTGAGTTTGACTATACACCTGCATATACATTGACGACAACAGAAACCTCCGAACTACCCTCTACACTAAACCCACACACCCACAATTACCTCCACTCTAAATCAGCCCATCCCCAATACCTAAAAAGCCTTCCATTTTCACAAGCCCTTAGAATTAGAATTTGCTCTACAGATGGTGAACTCAACAGGCATAATCATAACCTAGTACAATATTTCACCCAACAAGGATATCCATTAGATGATACTAAAAGCCAAATAAAGAAAAAAAGCAATTAGAATACCCAGGGATGAAATCCTTGAGCTCTCCTACAATGATAAACCTAATCGCATACCACTAATAGCCACCTTCAACAACAGACTCCCACCCTTAGTGTACATCATCAATGGGAGATGGAACATCCTCACGATTAAAACAGATCTAAGAGAAACATTCACAGACCCATGTGTTATCGCTTACCGCAGACCCCAAAACATCAGACATGATATCATCAATAATGAAGTCATACACAAAATATGCCTAGAATCACTAAATTCTGTAAACCTTGCGACATGAATAGTCATGCAACCACCTGTGTACATTAACACATTCACAAGCACTACCACGTAAGAGAGTTACCACGTATATCACAGCACCAACTGCCGTAGTGAAAACATATACCTTCTAGAGTGCAATACATGTGAGTTACAATACATGAGCAAGTTTGAGTGCCAATTTGATATTAGACTCAACAATTACAGACATAGTATTGAGTCACAAAACAATCGCAGCCCACTTCCCGTAGAAATACACTTGCGCACACCTGGCCACAATTTTGCCACAGATGTAAGTTTTACTATCATAGAAAAAATAAGAAAAATACTCCAATTGACATAAAGTTCAAGAGAAACATGAGGATATGTGGATCAACAAACACAAAACTCTGTATCCTAATGGATTAAACACTAAACTCAATAACCCTGATCACACAGATCTCTAATTCACTAAACTCCCTAACAATATCCTCATGGCCACATCTACCTCCCGCCCAGATAATTTCAATACTTGGAGCTTCAAAGTCACTCAGACTCATATGGAAAATCCAGCTTAGCCAGTTAAATCACTTGAAAACTTGTAAGGTTGATACCTATGTAGTTCCTTAACCTCATCACCCCTCCATTTACACTATCCCTAACATACCCCAATAATCTAACTCCACATCATTTCCCTCCTACCCTGACACACATTGCCCCATTGCCCTGTCCTAGACTTGCTGCTGCTTAACCATAGACTTCATCACTAGCTGGACTTTCTCTTGCACAGCAGGATGCCTCCAGCAGCCTTTATAAAATCTATTACACATAAAGCAAAGCTCCTGACAGTGGACTCTGGTTCCACATGGAAACTTTAAACCCTAGAAACGCATACTCGCACAGCACACACCACCGAAGATGGGAATACATCCCAAAACATGTCTGGACTATTAACATCTACGGATAAATAAACCTCACCTCAAAACACTTTACTCCCAAGTTTCTCACTTCTGACAGTTCATATTATAGATATAGATATATATTCGGATTTCTTTATTTGTTCAAAAGGTGGGAAATTTAGGCGGATATTGTTGTAGTTGAAAAGGTCTAGTCCTGTCTCTAACTTGAAATTGGAGTTGGATAAAATGTTTCAAGGCATGTAACTCAGATGAGTCTTCGATAAAGGCAGAAACCTACTTCCTCTCTTAACTACTTGTGATTCAAAAAGTGATGTTCATTAATTTATTTTTTTAATTGTTTTTCAGCTTCTTAGTATTGACCACTTCTGGAGGCATTCTGGATCATGAAGAAGCCAGAAGAAAGCATCTTGGTGGCAAAATTTTGGGATACTTCTTTTAGAATTGGAAGTGTAAATAAATTTGGAAAAAAATCATCTCATCAGTACTTGTTTTTCTGTGTGTTTTTTGTTTTTTTTTGTTGTTGTTGTTTTTTTTTTTTTTTGTTTTTTTTGTTTGTTTTTTTTCTCCCTTTTTTCCTATAAAGGAAGCTGATAGTCAAAGATAACTCATCAAAACCAGTTAAAAACTATATGTTGTAGACCTATTGTAATGCAGAAGCTGCGAGTTGATAATATTCTACAGTGAGTCTAATTTATAACACATTTTCATTTTCCTACAAATCTTGATTCCACTCTGCATGAAGGATGTTACATGTCATTTCTTGGTGGTAATGTTACTGATTTATTAGTAATCCCCCCCCCCCCCATATTAAAGGTGTGGTTTTTGCAGATATGGGAAAATTGATTGTATAGGGTAGTTTAGGGCTTGTCTGGTAGGGCAACTGATGATTGCGACACCTAACTCGGTTATCTTTTGATTGAACATTGTATCGAGTTTCTTCAAGGAACCAACAAGACAGTGAAGTTAAGAGGAATGGACAAGTGAAACGCATCATCCCCTTTTCACCTTGGAATTTGGAAGAAGAAAAAACCATCGAAATGGTCACTCTGTTTGAAGTGGGGCAAATATGAAGGATATGTTCAGGGTCTGAAATATTCAGAATCCAACATTGATGGGTCCTGTGCATAACATGTTATAGGGGGTCTTTCTCGTTTTGTATGTAGCTATTATTTTGAGAGGGCAGTTTAACGTGAAAATTAGGTTCTGTACTCAAATCACATAGAAAGCGATTCTGTATTATAATTGAGTCTACTAGGTTTAACTTGGATTTTTTTTCAAAAATTCTAGAATTTTTCAATTTTCATCCTGTAAAAGTGCAGTTGATGAAGCATGTGAATTGTTACAACTAAATCCTTTGCCTAATGTTATCTAACAGTTACTGCTATCTGAAGAAACTCGTCCCAAAAATATAAGCAGCTTCCTTTGTACGATCATTGTTTATAGGTTGTTAGCCTACAATGTTTTTAGAAAAATGGCCCTTGGAATACAGGTTTATTACATGCTTATTGAAAAAAAAAATATTTCTGGAACGTGTGTGTTGGGGCCTCAGTTATCTTGGTTACTGAATTTTTTTGTGTGTGTCTGTTTGACATGTTTGCTGCTTCTTTCAATATACCAAGAACCTCTGCTCAGTACAACATATAGCTGTGAATATTTGCATCAAACTGCAATTGACACACATGAGCAACAAGCAATACACCACATGTGATGATGAACATGGTAATGTAAGATTAAAAATTTTTTTCCCCATGTCATTTTCCCCTAAAAATGGATTGGTACATACAGACTACAGATTATTCGAATAGCCTAGACTAACCTGGATAATGTTGAATCATTTGTGGATGAGTCATTGCAAATTTTTTTGAATGTTCAATGCAGGCAAGTGCTTACCACTTGGAGAACTGGTACGAGGCTGTCTCTCACCCTGAGACTACACCACATGCCACTACTATCTTCAAACATACAAGATTTCTCTTCTTTGCTCTAGAAATTCTACCAAAATGTTACATCCAAGGATGTTGGGTAGAAAATCCGTTGGGCTTGATTGAACCAGTTGCCTGGGTACTGAACAAAAAGTGGGGCAGAATATGAAAATCGGTGCTCTGAGATTCACAGATTGGAAGCAATTCTCCCTCTAGTTTCAAGCCAGCGAAGGTGAATCAAAGCTAGGTTTTTGAGGAAAGTAATCTATGGAAGCCGAGAAATTAATCATTGAAACAAAACTGAGCAAAACTTTCCCCGAAGTAAAGGGGGAGAGTGCTTTTGCTGCTATAATCTTGGTTGTGGCATAGTAACACCTATGAAAAGTGCCATCACTCTGCCTGGGTCCTTTCCTTCCCTTACATGGCACATCATCTGACACTTGGGAATGATCTGGAGCTCTTAATATTTGCCTTTTTTTTTTCTCTTCAATCTTTGGATAGTTGAATTTGGCAATCAATTACCCTGAAATTTTTGAGGTAGAACACTTATAATTCAGCCAAGAGATTTAGATCTCAGTGAGAAAACAATATGGTGTGGATGAATTGACAATGTATCCATGCTGCTTTCTCAAAGAAAATAGATGAAAAAACCTGCCCATTTGTCCATTGCAGAACTATAACACTACTACCTATATTATCCCTTGGCTTGATTTAATTTACCCTCACAAGGATGTTACTCCCTTTTGTAGACACACAGTCTTGATTTTGGCCCTTATCAATAGAAATTCTTTTCAACTTTGATACCTGGAAGTGAGAGCAAAATTGCTTGCCCCTCGATTTCGATCTCTGAAGAGTGGAAAATTCCCTTAGACCCCTTAGAATTGGAAAAATAGTTACTGCTTGAACCGATGAATATAAATCTTACATTTAGCGGTCAAAATCCAAAGTAATGAAAAATCTTGAAAATACACCTTGAATTTTGTGAAAACTCTTGAATTTGACCCTGAGATCGGAATAGAAGTTTTGGTCACTTGATTTTGATCCCAGAGTGACAGAAGGAAATTCTAGTAATTTTTACTGTGATGGCGAAAAATAGTTCTTCTCAGATATTGACTGACACCTGGAATTAAAAGGAATTTCCTCACATGCCATGGTTGAGTTTTATCGTCAGTTCATTCCTTTTTTGAGATACATGGGTAATCGAATTATTGTTGGGAATTTTCGAAAGAATCATCAGCAAGGATGATATATATCATATGATATAAATTATAAGTATATATTATATATATATATATATATATACACGTGTGTGAAATTATATATGAACAGTATATTAGACATGTGTGAAATGTTTATTATATAAATATTATGGATGTGATTTTTGTGTATATGTGTAGATATATTTGTGTATCTATGTGAAGAACTCAGCTGACTTCGTAGAAAAACTCAGAGGGGACTCCAATTGAAACAACGAATGTTGAGCCTAGACGTGGTGATTCTCTGCAGGACGAGTACCTACATCTGAAGCACTGTCAGTAGTTAAGGATAGATTAGGTTCAGATCCCATAGTGGATGAACGCACCAGGATCCTCCTTAACAACCTAATGGGAATGTTGACCTGCATCGAAACAACATACTTCCAACTGGGCAATGAGATGTACCAACAGGAGGAAGGCTTAGCTATGGTATCACCGCTATCACCAGTGATGGCAAATGTATACATGGAGTACTTAGAGGAATTGGCCTTATGAACATCACCACTAAGGCCAAGCATGTGACTTCGATATGTAGATGACACTTTCTTACTATGGCCACATCCGGAAGACCCATAGTTACTACTTGACCATGTGAACTCCATCAGAGCTCCAATACAGTTCACAATGGAAAAGGAGAGTAACAATAAATTAGCCTTCCTGGATGTACTGGTAACAAGATTGGAACAAGGTTTCAATACATCTGTGTATCGTAAGCCAACGTTCACTGGTCAATATCTCAACTTCGCCTTTAACCATCCATACAGTGTTTAGGGATTGTCTGATGCTTACAGCACCGAGCAAAGCTAATAAATAGTGACACTGACACATACTTGTGTGAGATGCGTACCATAGGCAAGAATCTCCAGAAATATGGTTACCCCCAAGGTTTAACTGTCACCACTAGAGAAAGGAGAGTGAAGGAGGAGGAGGATGACAATCATAAACCAGCTACAGTCTGTCTCCCCACCTTAAAAAATGTGTCTAAGAAGATCCAGAAGATCTACACCCCATTTAGTATCCGGGCTGTATTCAGAAGTAAATCAACGCTACACAGCTACCTCTCTCATACCAAACCACCCACTGTGTTATCGAACACCAAGAATTGTGTATACTCAATACCGTGCAGCTGTGGGCATGAATACACAGGAGAAACGTGTCGCCCCTTAGGTTCGGGTGGAAGAATACCAAAAGGCAGTGAGCAAAGAGGAAAAGAACAAATCGGGTAAAGCTGATCACGTATGGAAGGAAAAGGGAGACCTCCTACCCCTGTCGAACGAGGTTGAGATAATTAATCAGGAAGAATACTGGAAGATTGGAGGATTGAAAGAGTCGGCCCATATGCTAGGCAAGAAAAATTGCTACAGTAATCCTATCATTGAAATAGATACCATATGGGCACCTCGAATGAGACAGAAAACAATAACATCAAATACCGAAAACTGTCACCTGAGGTTTAAGGCTCCTAAAAATTAGCACCTTTTGTCCACATGGACACCTAGCATAGTGGTTACAGAATCAGAAAAATTACTGCAAGTAATCTGATGGGTCTAGATTCAATCCCAGTGTGAGACGATAATAATACTACTAATGCTAAGAGGGGGATGGGGTCAATATACCCCCGTCAGTTAAAGGAAGGGTTCAGTTCGTTACTTCCCCACACCTACGAAGGCTGTAGGGTACAAAAGTTAAAACTTTGAATGGAAAACAACCAAGATGAGGATGGTCTGGATAATGATGAAAAATAATATTAATACGACATCTCAAAAATTCAGGAATGTGGATAAGTAAATATTTATATGTATGAGTATATACACGGATATATATATATATGTATATGAGTATGGATAGATAGAAGAATGTGTACGGATGTATAGATGTATATATGAGTATGAATATATATGTTTGAGTACGGATATGTATATATTAGTATGGATATATATGTGTATACATATAGATATATATATATATATATGTATGAGTATGGATATATATATAGATATAGGAGTATAGATATATATGTGTATGTATGTATGAATATATGAATGAGTATAGATATAAATGTGTATGTATATGTATGATTAAGTATGGATATATGTGTGTATGTATATATATGAATGAGTATGGATGTGTGTGCGTATATATAAATGTATATAAATGAATGATTGAATATATATGTGTATGTATGTACATATGAATGACTGGATATATGTGTATATATATATATATATATATATATAAATGGATGGGTACAGATATATATGTGTATCTATGTATATATATATGAATGAGTATGGATATATATATGAATGTATAATACTCTAGTATATTATCTATATATATATATGTAAATATATAAGAATATATATGTGTGTGTATAAATATGTGAAATACTGTATTATATATGCATATATATGTAAATATATATATAAGTGAGTATATAAATATGAATGTATACATATATATAGGTGTATATATATATATATATGTGTGTATATAAATATGTATATATATATATATATATAACTATATGTATATATAACTATATATATAGGTAAATATATATTTGTATATATATATACATAGGTACATATATACATATAAGTGTATATATTCATATATATACATGGGTATTATACATATAGGTATATATATTTATATATATAAATAGGTACATATATACATATAGGTATATATATTTATATATATATATACAGAGGTACATATATACATATAAGTATATATATTTATATATATACGTAGATATATACGTATAGGTATATATATTTATACATATATACATAGGTATATTTATACATATAGGTATATATATTTAT